>JAJEJO010049826.1:1324806-1443133 GCA_020662805.1 Glaucomys volans
GGAGGAGGAGGAGGAGGAGGAGGAGGAGGAGGAGGAGGAGGAGGAGGAGGAGGAGGAGGAGGAAAGAATGAACAAGCTGACTAAATGACTTATACCAAGTCATCCCCAAACTTACTTTCCATTTTCAAATATTGAGATAACGTGGTGACAGTCTGGTTTGCTCTCTCCTTCTGTATGTATGGTGTCCTGTTGTTGATCTCCAACTCAGCTACTTCTCAGTCTCCCCTGTGACCAGGTGTTCATAAAAGTGAAGTACGTTCATCTTTCTATTTACCTAAAAGGCACCAGGCCTGAACTAGGGTTCCCTTTTCCTATTTATGGAAATGGCTGGGGTAATTGAAAATCAAATGTGGAAGAAGGATTTCTAGAGCTTCCAATGTGCATACAGCCCACTGACTTCTTTAGCATTGCTGAGGACCTAAAACAGTCAAACATTCTAATGTCTGAGCCTCAACCACAGGTTGATTTAATTGCCATGAGTTGGAGTCCAGGAAGTACTGTCGCTGTCAGTGTTTTGGCTACAAACTCTGCAGTGCAGCTGAAGAGGGAGCACCTGAGGAGCCCATTCAGGGCATGGAGTCATGCAGAATCCTTCTCCTTGCTCATCCTTCCCTTGAAATTGAGGTCCTCCCACTGCCCTCAAGCACAGGTTTCATCCATTTTATGCCAACACAATTATTGAAAATAGGTAAAAATGTTCTGCCGGTAAGGATTAGTCGAGATGGAGAGATACTTTGGTGGGAATCAGACTTACCCATTGACGCAGTAGAAATGAAGCCTGCTTGCTCTTTGGTACTGAGTTTGCCTCCCCACCAATCTCCCCACTTTCACGCCCGCCTCTTCACACACCTCCCAGCAGCCAGAGGGATGCTCTGAATGGCAGTTCAGATCATGTCCTTCCTCTGCTCAAGGCACTGCACAATGACCCTCCATTTTAATCAAAGTCAAAGCCAAAGCTTTGTCCACAGGGTCCGCATAACACAGTCCTGTGACTTCAGTGCCTACTTCTCTGGCCTTCGTCCACCCTCTCCAGCTCTACTGGGCTCTTCCTTATTCCTGCCACTCAACTTCCTTCTGAGGCCATCACACAGCGTCTGCTGCTTCTGCTAAAATACTCTTCTCCAAATGGCCAAACCCCTCCCCCCTCCCCTCCCTGAGTGTGTGTAGGGTGCCGCAGGGAGCTCTACTGAGCATCATACTTAAAATGGCCCACCCTTCCTTCCACGCTCCAGACTTCCCTTTTGCTCCTCTATTTTTAATTTTACTTGAAAATAATCACATTCCTACACAATGGGGAATTTACTTCTTATCTCTGATGTCTTCCTGTCATCCTACAGTCACTAGAATGAATGCAAAACTCCACGAGGGAAGGGATTTTTCCCCCTATATCCCCAATGCAAGAAAAACTCAGAGTAAGTACATAAATGTTGAGTGAATTACGAAATAAAATTTCCAACTCATCCTAGAAAGGCTTTATGGAGAATATGACATGGAAAGACCAAAGAAATTTTGTATTTTCTATCTCTGTTCCCAACCATTTCAAGGACAATGCCAACACAGGGGCATTTTTTTTGGTTTCCAAGTTAAACCCTCATTCCAGAGACATGCTCACAGACACGTAGGGAACACATGTGCACATGTGCACACGCACACACAAGCTCAGACACAACCATGGCCTCACTGCTTCGGGTTCACACTAGATGCAGAGGACTCAAGCCCTTCTGAGTTGATACCCAGCAGAACTGGAAGGGATAAGAGACAGAAGTGTGCCACAAGGTGGAATCAGTGAAGGACAAGCCTGGGGACGAAAGAGGCCATCTCAAAGGGGAGGAGCAGGAGCTGTGGAAGACATGCTTGCTACATGGTATTGCCCACAAGTGACCATGACCACACGACTCCACTGTACTTATGTAAGGAACACTGCAAACCTGCTGGGATATAGTGCCCAGCACATAGTAGGTGCTCAATAAATATTTGTTCAATGAGTGAAGGGGAGGCAGTGTGATTTACAATTGTCTTGTCATCATTAACCTTTCCCTGAAATGTGAGGCCTCCTTACTTAGACTAATATGCTCACTTCCTGCTCTTCTTCTCTCCACAAGTAGGCCGCGAGGTGAAAGGATAAAACGAATATTTCAGCATAAAAACTATGTGAGATATCTTTTGAAATCTGTGCAGTATCTTCCATCTGTACCTGCTGTGTATAATTTCAGAATCCACTGCTTTCATCAAGTGAAGAAAACCCATTTGCTCTTTCATCTATGCATCGCACCACACTAATTTTCATCAAAACCAGCAAAAGCCAGTCCCCAGGCTTCCCGGAGCATCCCTCTGTCTTTCTCTGGCATTAGCAGAGTTATGCTCTGAAGTCTGAACTGTGGAAATTTCTGGCAGTGTTTGTAGGCTGTGGTGAGCTCTGTATTTATTTCTGGAAAATTGACATATCAATTATTGATGATTATTTTCTTAGAATAAGAGTCATGAATTTCACATGCTTGTGTCTTTTCTTGTTCTTTAATGCCCTAAATACAAAGCACCACATATTAAAACTTTAAAATCAAAACAGATTCTTGAAAACAATAAAAAAAAAAGCAATGTCAATGATTCATTAGGTTTTCATATCTAACTATAGCAAATAAGTTTCCACTTATGATAATCCAGTATTTATTTCTGGTTGTTTACTGTGTTTATGATGAAATAGATAGCCAATCTGGGTCTACATAATTTTCTTGAGATAATTATGTCATATGAAATAACAAGGTTAGACTTGGTTCAATGCTTTCACAATCTAACCTTAAACAATTGAAACACATTAATGAAATGGCTGATGATCTATGTGATTATAAACTTGAATCCTCTGTAGGTAGTCACTCATGTTCACACATGCACATCTGACCTGGTCCACAGAAGTAGAGGACCCCAAAATGGAATGCAGATAAATTTCCAAATCAGTGAAAAAAGAACTTCAAATCAAAAGTGTTGCAAATCTGAGACCTTCAGCATGCATCATGTGGATCCCAAATTCAAAGATTGTGTGGATCCTAAATACAAAGACCTATTTTAAAAGTAGGACTTGTGCTTCTTGAGGTTCTCCCAGCCTGGGTCTTATTACTACATCATGCAATGCCAAATCAACTCTATCACTGTATGCATTCTTATCATGAAGTTCTCCATCTCTCTTTGAAACCTTTATTCATTTATCTGTAGTATCTGAACCTTTCTCTAAGTGCATCTCCTGTGTCTAGATTGCAATTGTGACATGTTCTTGCTTAAAATTGAGTGCTCATTGGTTACCTCTTGCCAAGGACCCTGGGAATGACAGACTGCTCCATAGGTTGTGATGTTCACCAACTTCTATATCAATGCTTCCAAGAACTATTGCTGAGAGTACTGTTCTGCACCAGCTAGGGCAGCTATGGAGTGAGAACCAGGTTCCACCACCAGGAGTCTTGGGCACTGGTTTCCAAAGCCACATAAGCTGCTATGCATATACCCTGGCTCCATTATGTATTCAGACACCTTCCAAGTTTTGAAATGATGATATGTTTCATGCCAATATGACATGAATAACTTTCCTGTTTTGAATTTCACTGTTCTGAGTGCTTTAAGTATTGTGTTGCCAAAGCCTTAAAGAATTTATAATTGCAGGCTTTACCAATTATTTTTCTGGCCTAAGCCCTTTAGTAGTGGATGGTATATATGTTGGAGCAAAAGGGAATGAGTTGGTATAACCAGCAAAAAAAAACTGCATGAATTACCTTCTTTTTTCTTTCTTTTTGTGTCAGTGAGTGTATTAGTCAATTTTTCTTTACTATAACAAAATGCCAGAGGCAAGCTACTCATGAAGAAATTGATGTATGAATAGCTCACAGTTTTAGAGGCTGAAGATCAAAAATCATGGCATCACCTCTGGTGTGGGCCCCAAAGCACATTGCAGGAACAAGAGCATGTGTGAGGGTGAGAAACCACATCTCAAAAGAGGAAGCCAAGGAGAGACTGGGATCCCTTTGGAAGGCACACTTGCAATGACCTAAGGACCACCCACTGGGTCCACCTCTTAAAGGTTCTATCGCCTCTTGCATTGGCACACTGGGACCACACCTCCCACACAAGAATCTTTAGGGGACAAATCATTTGCCAACCAGTAAAGGACGAATCTATCATAATCCTTAAGTTCTTTCTTCTCACAAAATTAATTTCTTCTAAAGGGGTTTTGCAAAATGCTGGGAATTCAACCCCCACCCCCCAGAAGTCCTGCCTTACTATGCACATTAGCTGAAGTTAGGAGCTTAGACACCATCACAGAGTCCCCTTCCCATTATGCTGCAAAGATTCAGATACACAGGTTTCACTTATTGAAATCAGACTTTTGGAAACTATATAGCAGCTAAAGTGATCAATCAAATATCTTCATATTGGTTACATATTGGAACATGCTAAATGCCTTTTTACAATAAGAGAATGATCCTCCTAGTTAAAGATCAGTGTACTAAGGTAAGATGAAGTACAGAGATTAGAACATGGAGAAAAAGGATATAGATTTGGAGGAGACAAAATAGAGGACTGACCTTAAAATTATCAGCAATCCAGAGTGAAAATAAAAATGGAATAAATGGATAAAATAGTAATATAATAGAAGAAAACTTTACTGAGTTTTTTTTTAAGTATTACCTACAGATTAAAACATGTCAGTATGTTTAAAGCTAATGATCTACAACTGTGCATTTCCAAAAACACTCATGCCTGGGATTAAACCCTAAGAATTCTGTTTGATTAAAAATGGAGTAGTACCATCTTGGTGTGGAGTTGCATACCTACAATTATAGCTACTTTGGAGGCTGAGGCAGGAAGATCAAGGCCAGTCTGGGCAACTTTGGGAGACCTTGTTTCAGAATCAAACTGAAGAAATGTCTGAGAGTTGTGCTCAGTAGTCAAGAATTTGTCTAACATGTCTGAGTCCCTGGGTTGAATCTCCAGCACCACCCAATAAAGGAGTAGTACCTAGATAACTATATTTTTAGAATTCTTCACAAGTGATTCCAATAAGCAACCATAGGTTGGGAAAGATTTTTTTCTAAGCATGGATTTTACTGTAAAAAATAAGTGCATACCAAGACAATTTCTAAAGAAAGGAGGAGGAAGAGGAGGAGAAGGAGAGGGGAAAAAAGATGAAGGAAGAGAAGCAGAGAAAGGAAGAATGGAAGTGTTTTAGACAGCTATCTTGATGCTGTGACTAAAAAGATCTGACCAGAACAATTAGAGAGTAGGAAAAGTTTATTTGAAGGCTCACAGTTTCAGAGGTCTTAGTCTTAGTCCATAGAAGGCAGGCTCCATTCCTCTTGGTTCAGGCAAGGTTGAACATCATGTCAGGAGAGGGTGGCAGAGCGAAGCAGCTCACTTCCCAGTGATCATGAAGCAGAGAGAGACTCAACTCTCCAGAAACAAAATATATACCCAATAGCCACACCCCCTAACTAATCACTAGAGGGTCTCCACTGTAACTTTGGCTTCCTCTTCAAATCTCTACACTTTGCCTTCCCAGGTGGTGTCCACAGGGACTCTGACCCTGCTGCACCTTGCCTGGCCTCCAAGGTCTTCCTTTGAAATCTTGGTGGAAGCCTCCAGGACCCCCTAACTCCAGCATCCTGCATACCTGCAAAACCAGCACCACATGGTTGATGCCAAGGTTTACTGCCTTCTAGAGCAGTAGCTAAGTCTCTAGAGACCGTTGCTACAGGAGCCTCTGAATGTCTGGATGGCTGAACATGAAAAATCTTCCTAGGCCCCATGGTGCAAGAAGGGTGCCCCACTGGTCTCTTCTCAAGAGAATTTTCACCTTGACTCCCTTGAGTTTGAGATGGATGTGGTCTCTCCAGCTCCTGAGATGCCCTCAGTCCATCTTTCTTATTGTCTTTAGGCAAAGTCTTTTGCATTTCTGTAGTGGTGGTAATGTCTTTAAAAACTGCAACTTTCTTAGCCTTAGCTTTACTCCTGCCTTTCAAGTTCAGTTTTTCCAAATCTTCTGCTCTGCTTTCTGCTCCTGATTATCACAATAAATTTGGCTAAAAGCCACCAGTAATATCCATGCCACTGCCTAAATGCTATGCTACCTAGACATTTCTTCCACCAGATTAAGAAGTCCATTGCTTCTGAAATCAGCCTCACAGGAAGTCTCAGGACATCGGCAAAATTAAGACAACTTCTCATTCAGAACATAACATGAATGGCCTCTACTCCAAATTCTAATAGGTTCCTCCTTTTCTGAACCCTCTTGAGTTGGGTCTTCACTAATCATGGTCCTAATGCCATTCTGGTCTTCTGAGCTCCTACCAGAATCAGCCATTAATCTCCACTTACAACAATCTAAAGCATTTCCAGATTGCTCTGTTAAACATCTCAAAACTCCTCCCACCAATTCCAAAAAGCTCCAAAATCTTCTGAAACCCATAATCAGGTTAGTCACAGCAAAGACCCCACTTCTGGTACTGATTTCTGTTTCAATCAGCTTTTTTTGCTGCTGTGACTAAATGATCTGATCAGCACAATTATAAAGGAGGAAAAGTTTACTTAAGGGCTCATGGTTTCAGAGGTCTTAATTCATAGAAGGCTGCCTCCATTCCTCAGGGCTCAAGGTGAAGCAGAACATCATGGCAGGAGAGGGTGCAGAGGGAAGCTGCTTGAATCATCAGGAAGCAGAGAGACAGAGAGAGAGAGAGAGAGAGAGAGAGAGAGAGAGAGGCTCCACTCTCCAGATCCTAAATATATACCCCATAGCCAAGCCCCCATGAACCACTCCCTCCAGCCACAACCCACCTGCCTCCAGTTACCACTCAGTTATTCCCATCAGAGATTAATTCACTGACAGGTTAAGACTCTCACAACCCCATCATTTCTCCTCTGAACCTTCTTCCATTGTCTCACATGTAAATTTTTGTGGGACAGCTCACATCCAAGCCATAACAGGAAGAAAGGAAGGAAAGAAAGGGAGAGAGAAAGAGAGATAGAAGGAGGGAAGGAAAGACAAAGTTATAGTAAAAGTTTCCAAAAAAGCTTGGGTAGAAAAAAAGAAAAAAATGTTCTAATAGAAATACAAAAACATAAAGCCTAATTAACACAATCTCTTAAGGCTCAGTGAGATGTGTTTCCTAAATAGTTAAAATTTCAAAATAGTCAATAAAAAGTATGAGGTCTGGAGGAACTGGAACTACTATAAACTGCTGATGGGAATAAAAATTTATGTTAAATGTATAATATCAATATAAAATGACTTGGCAGGGTTTATTAAAGTTGAACACATATGTCCTATGACACAGAAACCCCACCCCTTGAATTGTACACAGCAGAAATGATCACGCATGTGCAACTGAGACGTTCAGAGCAGCATTACTGTAGCTGTATAACACCTAGTGTTCATTAGCAATGGATGGCTAAGCAAATTATTATACATCCTATTCCTACCACGAAGGGCCAAAAGGCACCAAGAGTAAGTGAAAGCAAGGAGAAATCTCAACCACATCACATTACATTGAACAGACCAGAGAGAGGACAGTCCACACTTTAGTTTCATTTATCTATAATGAAAAATAGGAGATTTGTGAAAAGTTGTCAATTATGTGCTCATAATGTTTTTCTATATTTTGGATACTTTTCGAAAAAAAGTTGACTTAAAATATTAAATGCTACAAGATAGTAAAACAATAGCTACCATTTTTGTAGGTAAAAGTGCTCATGAGTTTTATAGGTGTGTGCATACAGATGCAAATATTTATACTTTCCTTATTGAAAAGCAATTTTGTTTTGTTAATTATAATAATATAATAATTATGGCCCACGAAGGGCCATAATTATTAATATTTTATTATTTAATCCCCCAGCAGCTGTTATAAAAGTCTGCAAAACTTGAATCTAGCAAAGGTAATTTAGTTTTCTTTTCTAAATGAACTAAATGTTTTCCAAGATCCCACTTGCATGAATGGAAGGAAAGTTGATAAAAGTCATGTGTGAAAGGATCTTCCTTTTCTTCTCAGTACAAATCAGAGTGGTAGGATGGGGCTCATTTCGTACCCTGAAGGGATGATAAGGGGGTGCTGAACCTAGTCCACAGCAGAAACCATCACTGATATTGTGGTCTCTGCTACCCAGATTTGAGTGCTTATCAGATTGACTCTGTGATAACGTACAGAAGTTTACCTACTGCAGTGAGAGCAAAAACGTCAGTCAATAGCTGAATCACTACTCAGTCTAATTAAGATGAAAGAGGATTGGTGTATCCAGAAGAAATGGGTGTCTGGTGTGAACATGGAAAGCAAAAGAAAGCAAAGAAGTCAATGCTCAGTGTTAGAGATGAGAGACTGAAAGAAAAGGGTAGATTAAAACCTAAAAAGAAACAAAAGAAAGATCCCAGTGCCTTAAGGGAAAGAGAAGTCCCCCAGCACCCTTCCTGCTTATTCTTCCAATATAATACACAACTGGGCCCACCTTATCATATCCTTGTTGATACCAACTTTATCCACTTTTTCTATTAAAGCTAAACTGGACTTAGTGCAGTCAATGATGGACTGTCTATATGCCAAGTGTATCCCTTGTATAACTGATTGTGTAATGGTTGACATTGAGAAATTGGGACAGAACTATCAAGTGGCTTTAAGGATCTCAAAGGATCCATGATTTGAATGATTAACGTGCACACACAAAGGAACCAATGCGGATGACTGCTTAGTGTGAAGAGTAACTCAACACAAGTGTTACATTGTGGCCACAGTTGATCGTGACCTTAAAAGAAGAATCCGGAAGGTCCCTGGAGTTCCTATCATGTACATTGCTAACCACAGATACAACATCGAGTGTACGCCAGATGATTATGGAGCCTCTGGGTTCTGATTCTTACAGGACAAAAGTTCCTCTACCTTCCTTCCACCGACTTTCTCAGTTGCCAGTTCAGTAAACATGCTATAGAATATAGAATAATTCATATAACATGAATCCTTTGTTCCATTATGAGTTGAGTATGGTTAAATATACCCCTTCTTGATGCTTTTTGAAAATGATATTTTGTCTCATTTAAACATTTGTTGCATGTCTCATTTAAACATTTGTTGCATTTCTTTAATAAATCAGATGCTCCAATTATTATTCACATTAAAAAAAATGAAAGGAAATCAAGGTAAACTTTTTTTTTAAAAGGAGTTAAAAGGATATATAATATGGAATTGTATCATAAGTGTGTATGTATGTATGTACATAGTTCAAGACATCTATTCTTTAAATGGAACAAAATATTACACCAAAATTAAAACATGATGAAACAAATTATTGAGTAAATTTTTTTAATATATCTCTAGGACAGTGATTGGCAAATTACAACCTGCTCGCCAAATTCAGCCAGCACCTGCTTTGTAAGACCCACAAGCTAAGAATGGTTTTTGCATTTTCCTATGGTTGAAAAACGTTGAAAGAAGAATAATATTCTGGGACATGTGACAATTGTATGAAATGTAAGTTTCATTTTCAATAAATAAAGTTTTATTGAAACAGAATCCTGTTCATTGGTTTATTTATTATGTGTAGCTATCTTTGTGCTTTAATAACATTTATGGTCGAAGTGGAGATTTTATAATACTTACAGCTACAAAATTTACTCTCTGGACCATTAAAGAAAAACAAAATTGCCATCTCCTGCTCTAGAACAGGGAAAACTTTGTTTGTGTTGATTATTCACTATTGTTACTGGAAAAGAAACTCTGTCCTGTTACAGAATTCTTAATGACATCATCGCAACTTTCTAAACTAAAGGTTATAATGCAAATAGACACCAGATACCCATCTTCATGCATGCACTTGCGTGAATTCCCATGAAATGCTTTTTAAAATACAGTAAGCAAGTAAGCCATTTTTTTATTTTGCTAATATTTAGATATGTGTGGGATATGCCTCAAGCTTGTAGGGGAAGATTAGACAATCTCTCACAGTTTGATTATATGCGATAAAGCAACAATTGCTCTGTACACTGAAAGCATATTTTGCTACAGCTGTATCAACAGAATATTCTTTTCTTTTGGAATGCAGCTGACATTGCATGTCAAGTTTGACATACTTGGCCAATGATGCAAAATATGACCTCCAATGCTCATGAGCATGGGCTTGGAAAACTTCCCTTGAACAGGATTTCAGGGCAGAGGGAGGGGGGTGGGATGAAGAGTATAATTATGCTTCTTTAATTTATGACTCTATAAAATATTCAAGAAGAAGAGTGTTGAATCTTCTAAAACATGTTTTTTCTCATATAGGTCTATTGTAAGCACAGGAGATTTGTAACTCCAATTTAGTACTAAACTACCCATGTCAGTATAAGAGAAAATGCCCAAGAATTATTTTCTGTTGAGCTGAGAATTTTCCTCTACACAATCACTTATTCAAATAATCCCTATATTAGTTTTTAGCATTAAAAAATCCTCTTAGTGAATAAGGAATAATAGTAAAGCTACCATGTTTCTGATTGCTTGCAAATAACTCTACCTAAACCCTAAGTTCAGAAATACTAAGAGCAAAATAACAGAGTTAATCTAATATCCTTGGTCTGTATCCCAAATACTTTAACGACCATTGTGTTAGTATAATAAGAACAGGCTAAATTTTGATATCTTCTATTATTCCAAAATATCATAGTTAGCCTGTAAGACATCAGCTGACAAGCTATATTATCTGACTTCTAGAAGAACTTCACAAAGTTACTGTAAATATACAACAGAGGCTGCCTAATGAAATAGCCAGAGCTTGATTTACATTTACTCTAAAAATGTGTTAGTCACATTCTCTAGACAAGCATTAACAAACTGAAAAGCACATTTAACTTTATGATAGTTCTTGAAAGAATAAGGATATACCTAATTCATTACCGTACATCTGAAAGTACTTCCTCAGTAGACCTAAATCATGGGACAATAGATGGAAAACATTTTACTTTGGTTTTCATTTCTACAACCCATCCAATGCCTCCTGGGTTGCTTATGCTTATCTTGAAAGTTAAGAGTCCTTTGTGAGATATTGAGTAAGTCTTTTCTCTGTTATTATACAACTTTACATGATAAATATGCTTTATACTTTTTATACTTTGTGTTTTTTCTTTTTTTTTTTTGGAGAAAAAAAGATGAATAATGCTTCCTTCTAGAGACACCAAACTTACCACTGAATTCTCTGATGGCAAGGGCCTCCTAGCTAGTCATTCCTCCCTAGACACCCTCTTCCACTCTACAGGGAACACCACTGGGATGCACAAGGTCCCATTTGTCATCCATTTCTTCGTTTTTTAGCAAAAATAAATCATCAGAAATAAGTTCATTCATTAGAAAGAACAGCTTCAAGCTGTTGCCTCTTTACATAGGCATTTAAAGACCTCATTTATTGTTTCCTCTTAAAAAGCAAGTAAGAAAAAAAGAAAGAAGAAAAATTAAGCAATAAAAAGGCCAGAATCTCTGAAAGAGGTTTTCACAACATCCAGATCTTTCCAGTTACTCTGATTGAAACACTATTGCAAAAAATAAGTTCCAGTGATTCATAAACTGAAATTACTGCTCTGAAAGATCAGCCCAAAGAATATTCAAAGCGTTTTCAACTCACCGCACTAAAGAAAAAAAAAAAGTGCCAGCCTTTCTCTTTTCCTGACTTCAAGTGTTCAAGGGACTCACGTGGATGGGATGCTGGAAGTGGTGCTTTGGATGCAGGCTGCACACCGCCCATCTCCTGGTTTACGATGGATGTCAGTGAAGTTTGTGGCTTATAACAGTAGTCCTTCATCAAGGAGATTTATGGGAAGGATGCATTTAGTATTATTCATGAGCCACTTAACAAGCTTCAGCCAAGGAGACAATATGGCCTTTGTTTATAGTCCCAGGAGGTCTTTAGAGGGCTTTTGAAAATTGAAGAGATTTTTTGATAAATGGTGGAGGGTCTTTAGGTGGGCCTGAAAGCCTTAAGTGTATTTTCCTGTTAACTTGAAGAGTACTACATTTCATCCTAACTTCCCTGTTTCCTCCATAAAAAATTATCAGATATTCTGCTGGTATTTTATTTTGCTATTGTTCTGCTACATTAAATAACCAAGAGGGACACATTTTGGAGAAAAATGTTCATTTCAGTCTCTATTACAGGAAGTTGGAGCATCTTAACAGGCTATCCAGACTATTTGAACAGAAATGAAACAACATATGTTTGAAACTGTCTTTTGTATTATATTCTTTATGTTTATGACCTACCTTCTTCTCAATGCACGGTTATTTATGGCAGCTATGTGTATAATAGTTTTGACTTAGCCAAGAACTTCAGTTCCGTGCCTGACTGAAAGATTCGAGAATCAGACAATGACATTGGGGTGGCCGGGTTAAATTAAACCAGGAAGATGACTTCACTGTTGGTGTGAGAGGAAGTAGTGGCATGACCCATGGAACTATTAACCAAGGGAAATAGATGATGTTTAGAACGAAATGGTGTATTATTCTGGAATATCACTGGTTTTCTAAGACACTTGCAAACCTAAGGAAGGACTTTCAGAATGGAACCTTATTAATAGACAATAAGTAAAGTTTTTTTTTGTTTCAATAAGGTATAAAACATGACCGTGATTTCATCTTACCTAACCCTTGAAAATGTTTCTAGAAGCTTGTTGATTCAATTCATTTTATGACCATTTGCTTGAGGTCTTATTGAAGTACTTCTATCTACAGATCGCAGTTTTAAAAATTGACATATTTTTGTGGAAAACCTCATCAGACTGTGGCTCCTGGGCTTTATTTCATAGAGGATGCCCCTTATGCAGAGAGTTTTATCTGACATAAAGTGGTTCACTCTCAAGCCCTTCCTTCCTCCAGTTTCAATTCCAGAGTTCCAGAGAAACCGCAAGAGCTGAGGCTTCAGACTTCCTGTCCACCAGAAGAGAGACTCTGGTAACTCCAGAGTGAACCCTTGCAAAACCATCTAGTTCAAGTCCATGATTGTTTAGATTCACACATGGAATCCCAGACACCAAGAGAAATCTGTGAAACATCACATTGGTTGTGAGTGACAGAAAGTTTCTCTAAAGAGTTCCTTAATCTCTCTCTGATTAACTTCCCAAAATGTTTGAAAGCAGCTTAGCAAACTACTAAATCAATGTGCCCATAGAACACATAACAGGAAAATTCTCAAAGAAAAATGAGATCATGTGTTATCTGTTTGGAATTTAAACCATAGCAATATGAGAGTTTGGAAATTAAAATGTGGTGTGGCTTTTGGGAAAAATATGAAACCGTCATAAATAATCTACAAGATATTGAAAACACTGCTAGATACAGAAATATACACCACTTTTAATAATTCAACACATACACACAAAAAAACCATGCTAACATAATTTGAAGGTTAACACATAAAAGCTGAGACAGAGAAGGAGGAAAAAGAAGTCTTACTCAAAAATTCTAAAAATCCTCACTAATGTTCTGTTTTGCCTCCTCTCGGTACTAATTCTTCGTGAGAATGCTGAAGTGCTAGATGATACTACCTTGGGTTTTCTGAGTGGGAAGCTCCTCTTTACAGTATGATGTGGCAATGATTATGTACTAAAGGCTGAGAAGTAAACAGGGTCTAATGTTTACGAGGCAGAAAATCAACCTGGACTTCATGAAAGGGATTTTGTTTCCACCTCAAACAGGTGGAGTGGCAGGTCAAATAATAAACATGG
This sequence comes from Glaucomys volans, assembly GCA_020662805.1. Lineage (NCBI taxonomy): Eukaryota > Metazoa > Chordata > Mammalia > Rodentia > Sciuridae > Glaucomys > Glaucomys volans. Next base: position 1,338,518 of record JAJEJO010049826.1, read on the forward strand.
TTTTCCTTATCTGTTGATGTTAATGGTCATTATTACATGAAATTAGGAGTTTTGCTGTTCATGCACTTTAAATCAGAAGACTCTAGGAACATACTCATTTATTGACTGCTTGTCAATTGCTGACAGCCCCACCTTTGGCCATGATAAGGACACCTTTCTTCAGTTGAGTTAAGGACATGATAAGGACACCTTTCTTCAGTTACTGGCAATTAGCTCTCTACCCTCCTATTTTTTAACATCCTGTTAACTTGAATCTTCAAACTTAGCACCTATGGTGTGTAAGGTCAGAGTGCTTTCAGAGCAAAACTGATAACAATTTTGTAGGTGAAGGGAGCAAGTTTCTTGTAAAAGTTTCTACAGGTGCTTATCTGATTCTGTTAAGGCAGTGACCAGTGACCACACCAGGGTTCTCTGACTTATTAAGCTGATGTAACTGATGGCCAAGACAGGCACCCAACCAAGAATACCTGCTTCTGATATTACATTTCTTTCAAAATTTAAGCATATTTGTAGAATCATTTCCTTGACATCATTAGAGATCATTTCTAGAGGTGGACAGTACCTGAATGACCCTCTCTCTCTTTCTCTGCACAACTGTAGCTCCTTCTCCTTAAGAAACTGATGTATTTATTTCCCAACCTAATTTATTTATTTTAAAAGCAAGACTTTTTAATTGCATATATATCACAGAGAATCTGTTCCAACATCTTGAAACCACTGTAGCTTTTCACATTGCCATTCGCATTGAACTGGGACCTGCATTGCTGATGTGAAGGCCACCCTATCATTCCTCTCTGCTCTCTGGAAGGAACCATCAACTCATAACTTGCGCCTCCACTTTGTTCCAGATTCCGGCAGGTTGCTCGGCTCTTTCTAGGTGGAAATCATGGAGAAACTGAAACAAAAAGGAGAATGGATCAAAAATGCCATTCCCCTAGGACAGGGCATATGACAATACTTTGAACCATAGTGATCTATTTGCTTCCTTCATGCAGTGCTTACTTAAGGGCTATTCGCACTGGAGACTGAAGAACATAACTCAGAGAAATGTTTTAAATGGAAGTCTTCACCCTAGTCTTTGAGAAGACTGTAGAGCAAACCCTGCACACAGTGGGTTGGCGGAGCAGTGCAGTGTGCACTGTGTTCTTCATTCCTGTGCGAAGTTGTCAAGTCTGTAGTGCAGGTGCTGTTATGATCTTCTTTCCAAGAGAGGTTAAGTAATTCCTCTGAGCTCACACAGCTGATTAAAGAGAGTCAAGTTATAGAACCAGCCCCAGGAAATGCGTCTCTGACATCCATGTTCCCACCCATGTTACAGAGCTGCCATTGCGTATCCTACGGTAGGAAAAAAAAAGACAGGAAAAGACACAGGGAGAGAGCAGGGAGGCGAAGAATGGGGGTTGGGTGACAAAGAGGACGAAGGAACACTTAAATGGATGCAGTCAAAGAGCCATCTCAGAAGAAAAGGAGAAGATGCAGTGAAACTTAAGTTTAAAAATGATCCTTAGAAATAATCAAAGAAGCCAGGCTTGGTGGTACATGATTATGATTGTAAATACAGTTGCTCAGGAGGCTGAGGCAGGAGGATCACAAGTTTGAGGCCAGCTTGGGCAACATAGTGAGACCCTGTCTCAAAATAAAAACTTTAAAAAATTTAAAAAGTGACTTGGGATGTAGCTCAATGCTTATCTAACATGTGTAGGGCCTTGAGTTCAATCCCCAGTACGGGGGTAGGAGAAGGGATGCGGGAGGAAGAAAGCAAAAGAGAAAAGGAAAGAAATCAAAAAGGGATTTTTTTCCAATTTTTTATTTCTAATTGTATATATGTGCTGATTTAACTTTTCTTTGTTTCAGTTTTTCAGTAACCTGAAAATTTACACTATATCTCTCTGAGACTAAGGCAATTCTTTAATTACATTTCTGTTTACCTAGAAAATGCTTTTGTGCTCCACAAAAATGCATACATCCATTCTCTGTGGCAATGATTATTTTGGAAATCAGTTTGGAACTCTGATAGAACAAGAGAAACTGCTGGCTCCTACTTCCCTAGTTAAATTCAATTAGAAAAGTTTTGGGGTTTTTTCCCTGATCTCTTCAGTTTGGTCAGAATGGTCTGCAGCAGAGTCTCAGAGAAGAGGTTTGCATTTCAGTAATTGGAAAATCTCAATTCCTTTTGCTTTAGAAAACTGGGAAGTGCAGAAAATGAAAGGAAAGGATGCATTTGTTAAGGTATATTTCTAGAAAATTCCATGTCGACACAGTGTAGGGATAGTATTGACAGAATGCATGATTTAAAATGACAGGTTTGGTGTGGGAGCATTTTGCACTCATAGTCATGGGCAAAAGTGGCCTCTCCTTCTTCCCTTTCTTCCTCTACAATGAATTTATGTTAACTAGAAGCAACTATTTTGAGAGATGCTTTGTTGAATGGTAGGATAGCAAGAAAGTCATGTATCTGATATACTGCGAGGGGAGCAGCTTAACAGCAACTTTAACTGATACATCCTAGTTTTCTGTAGGCTCATTAGCGCAAACAGTGTGGAATTGGCCAGCCATGGTCCTAATCAGTACGGTTGTAGGTTGGGCATTAGGCATTAGGGTTTCCAGAAATTGGACCCCTGATAGCTCTTAGAGCTAGAGCCTATGTCTTATTTCACTGTCCTAAACCCCTGGAAAAAATAACAGCCACAGCATGTTTAATTTCACCGAGATATAGGTACTTGGAAAAAAATCTTTTTGAATCACTTTTGGATTTTCATTAATACGCTGAATAATCTCTTGAGAAATCTCTAGCAAGGCAGCCAATGAGAACGCAATGATGACAAGCTTGCAGATAGGGTTTTACTTTAGGCATTGACAAGGTCACAAGGAAAATATTAACAATTTGCATTCTAATTTGTCAGATTTTGATCAAGATTGCTTTACATGTTTCAATTTTATTTGTTAGAATAGGATCATCATTTTCCACTTCTCCTGGGTTAAGTGAAATTTCAGGATTCTATCCAGCAGTCACTTTATTTTACTTTGAAATAGTGCACGATTCACACAAGCATCAACCAACTACTGTACAACTCACAGAGTGTGAGGTTTAAGTAAGAATTTCAGTGACAGCCCATAACAGGAATAGAAAGTGGCATATCATTAATCAAGTAACTTGAAACGTCACACAAAGGTGGAATTGGGGGGAAACAGCGCTCTCCACTGTATTCTCAGGACAGTAACGTCTGCAGGTATTCTTCTGAAGCCCTCGTGCTGGGGACCCTTTTGTCCCCAGCATTTTAAGAATCTCTCCTGTGATCCCTCTTCATTAATCACCAGTCTAGGAACACGGGAGTCTCCTGAAAGGGGTGGCGGAGAGTCTTGTGTTGAGAGACCTTCAGAAACAGATGACAAGAACACCCCAGCCTGCGATGGGGTCATGTAGAGTGGAAATATGAGCTCCTGACCCTTGACCCCTTGCCTCTTTATTTTGATTCCTCTAACAATACATGGTTGGCAGGCCCAAGCAGTGGCTAGTGCTTCTCTCTTTTGTTAGGCTTGGGAAAAACTCGGGGCTGCTCACTGTGACTCCCACCTAAGGGCTTGCCTGGTTTTTAATTAGGAAGAATTACAATTCACACCATATTTTTCCAAATCATGGTTTTTAAAGTGACCCAGGCAATAACACACTTTTCAAGTCTCTGTAACCACATCCATGTGTGTTATACAACAACACTATTTTGTGTAACTTTTTTTCTTTTGGTGGATCTGTTTGGATATTCAAAATGACGTGTTTTGCTCCCATAGATTAAGGTCTTTTTTGAAGGGATTTTGCAAACATTAGAGATCACAGATTTTGAAAGGAGGGTAAGAAGAGCTACTGCAGCTCTGGGAGAGTAAGATCCACATTATTCCTATATGTTTTCACAATTTTGCAGAAATAGGAACAAAAAAGTTTTAACAACTTCTTGTGGCACTACCTATTCAAATACAATCCTATAGCGAAGTCTCCAAATAGTACTTCTTTCAAAAACACATTATTCTAACTTAAACGGTCTGTTCCGTTTATATCTGACAGATTCTGGGATTCTAAAAGCTTATGTATTTGATGTTTTATCAAATAAATTTTCATGGAGTTTTATCCAAAGGAAATTAAAAAATGTAAATTACAAAGAAATTGTGGAATAAATGTCACAAAGCTTAAATTCCAGTAATGCAAAGTAGAATGACTAGAGAGTTGATTGTCAACTAACATTTTGGTACAAAATACCAGAAAAAGAAATCCAGATTTTCCTAGAGAAATTCTTGTCCTGTAGTTCTCTCTCTCTCTTTTCTGTCTTCTTCCACAGCTTCCTCCTGTTGCCACACAAAGAAAATCTTGAACTCATTTCTATCCTGTTCCACAGTTGGCATTTTCTCACAGGTTCGAATTCACATCCCATAATCTGTCATAACGTGAGGTTATCTTGGAGCTGCTGCTAGCAAACCTGGCATCAAACGCAATCCAAGTAGCTTCCCTTGTTGTCTTAGCTCAGATTAAAAAGCAAGCACGCAAGTTTAATATTGCAATGATGTGGTTGAATTTAAATCATTACCTTAGTATTTATTGAGACTTTAAAAGAAGCTTCGCTGGGTTCTTTAGACCACTGCAGGAATGTCAAATCACTACTCCCTCAATTAGGAGGTAGCCAGAAATAAATGTGATCCTATTTTTCTCCCTGAAACTCAGGAATCCTGCCTCAGTCTTCTAGAAGAGCAGAAGACTGATTGATACAGCTGCTCCTTTCTGGCAAACCATATCTACCATTAAATTTAGAAATGTGTCATATTATTTTTCTCCTCAGTTAGTACAGGTAAGGAAATTTGGGGGAAAGGATTGTGGAATTTAAGGTGAAATATCCAAATGTGGAACTCCTTTGAAAGTATGAGAAACAAGGTCAGGATCTAGAGAAAACACGATCTTTGCAAAGATGAGAGGGAAAATGAGGAGAAAGGATGATCCACGAGGGAGGAAAAGGAAAATATCTAAGATACACAACTGTAATCAATATCCCTGTTTTTATAAGATCTCACAATATTAAACATAAATCATTGCTTTTGCCAGATTAGGAAACATCCCAGAGCATCTTTGGTTTTAAAACATGTTCTCCAGGCTAATCAATGACTTTCCTGAGTATATTCCAGAAGATTTCATAAATTGACTTTTTCTTTTAAAAATCCAAAAGTATCAATAATGCCACTTAAATTTTTAAAAGGATCCATTTTCCTGTTAAATAAATTGAAATCAAGATTGCCTCCTTCTATCTTACCTGTTCTTTCTGTCCCTTTTATACTCATTTTCTGTTAGAGCATCCTTCTCCAGTTATTTCAGTTTCATTCTTCAACTTTCTTCCTTCACTGGTCAATGGTGGGTCCTCATCACCATTTAAAATGCTCACATCTGTTCAACTTGAAGGCAGACTAAGGAAAAAAGCAACCACCTTGCCTACCCCAGGCCATATTTCCACTTCTGCCATATTCCTTTCCTTTCCTTTACAGCTAAAGCTCAGAGATTTGGAATCTGCAGTTACACATACCGCTTCATTCCCACACATGTCATCAGACCTTGGTCTCTACAAAGTTGTTGAAAGTCAGATTAGAGCAACTCCTTGTTGCTAAATCAAATCTAAGTCCCAAACCTACTTACTTAGATAGTATTTACTACTGCTGACCACTTCCTCTTTTCTGACCTCATGGGAAAGCTTGCCCTTTTGAACTTTCCCTTACTTCCTTTGTTTTTAGCAATGCATTTTAAAATAATTTCAAACACACAAGTTACAAAAATAGTGCACATAATTCTCTTTCCCTTGATTCACCTATTTGTAATGTTTTGCTATTTTTGCATGTGTGTTCTCCCTCTCATTTGTATGGATCAATGGATGGATGCATGGATGGATAACAATGGGGGTAGACATGGACAGATAGTAGATACACATGTAAACATGAATATGCTAATTTTTTCTGAGCTTTTTGAGAATGGGTCATTCCTCTTTACCCTGTGACACTTTCCTAAGAACATTATTTTACATTATCCACAGCATAATTATCAAATTCATGAAATTATTTATATTAACAGCTCATTTTCCTAGTATCTTTTATACTATTTATTTCTGGTACAGAATCGCACAGTGCAATTAGTTGCATGTCTTTTTTAGTTTGGATCAGTTCCTCCATCTGTTTTTCTTTGATTTTCATGCCATAGGTATTTTTTTAAAATGTGACACAGTTATTTTCTAGAATATCCTTTAATTTGAGTTCTCTGATATTTCCTTAATATTAAATTCAACTATTAAATACTTGGGACTAGACTACTGCATAAGGAATGTGCCATGAGGGTATCAAATCTTTTGGGCAATGTGATGTTCATTTATAAATTTATAAATGAACTATCAAATTCGTTTATAAATTTGATAATTTATAAATGAACATCACATTGTCCAAAAGATTTATAAATGAACATCATTTATAAATGATATTAATTTAGATCCCTTAGTTGAAGTTTTGTCCATTTTCTCCCCTGCATATGCATGATCTCTCTTTTGTAATTATAGTCCAGTGTTATTATTCATGGTTGTTCTATTCTACAAAGTGCAACAAATAGTGAATTAACCAATCCTGAGGCATTGCTTCCAGTAGCAATCAGGTTAGGTTCTTGTGAGACTCTGATCATGTGTTGGTCAACTAATCTACAGAGACTGTTTTTATGCATGTTTTTGTTTAGGGACATCATAATATTTGTATTGTGCTCTAATTAACCTCAGCACACAGGTAAAAGAGTTGTAACTCATGACTGCAGGAAGCTTACCTTCATAAGGACTTTGTCCTTCAAGCACATCATGACCTCATGCTCAGGAACATGGTAGAGGACTTTATCAGGACTCTTTGGGGTGCTTTTTAAACATCAAAATAACCAACCTAAAGCACAAAATGCAAAAACCTGGCTGTAAGCATACCATAGAAGAGCACGTGTTCCCCATAGGAGAGCTGAAATAGGAATTTGGAGTACTGCCCCCTTCCAGCTCAGCTGAGGGCCTGTGTGCTGGGAAGGGGAAAGTTCTCTCTGCTCTGTGCATGTTCACTAGTGAATCCATCAGCCAGGAACATGGACTTGGAGTTGCAAACAACTGACTGGGTAGGTGAATTTACAAGGATGGAATCCATGAATAATATGGATTAACTTCCATGGGTAATTTGTGGGGAGATATGTAAGTCTTCTGAACCTCCTTTAGCCTCCTTCCTGATCCTAGGTTTACCATTCATTTCTTTCCTTGATCAATTTTTACGGTTTTTCAAAATGGCAGTTTCTAACTCCATTATTTTCTCTGTATTTATTACTCAGCACTTAAAAAAAGGAACAAGTTTCCATTGTCTCTATCTATCTGTCTATCTATTTACTTACCTTCCTACCTACCTACCTACCTATAATCTGTTATCTAGCCCCCATCCACCGGTTATTATCCATGGAGACTCATGCAGTCTAATTTAATTTAATGAGCTATAACATAGTGTTTTTCTTTGGTTCTGTCAGAGTCCCTAGAAGCTGTCTCCTGAATCCTGTGGCTTTTCCACAACGTTTCCTCAGTACTCCTTTCTGGTACCACAGAAACCTCCTTCCTTTCCCTTATCCCGAAATCATCTCTCCCTTCAAGGGCCCCTGGTTTATGTTGGTGGGGATGCTCAGTGTGGAAAGCTTCTTCCTTTCCTTGATGCCGGCTCTCAGTCTTTACATACTAATGGTCTTCTGGCAGCTTTTACATGCAAGAGTCTTGAAGTTTCTTCTTCAGGAATCCTCTTTTCATTGATAATTCATAAATAATGTTAGTACTTCTATGGCAGCATCTTTTTCTTGAGTAGCAGAGTTACCTACCTAATTTCAAAGTGGTTGGTCACATTTGGAATTAGTATAACTAGTTTCTGAAATAGCATAAATATTCAGTTAATGAATACAGTCTTATGACCATAGGATACAGATCAAGTCACCCCAAATTTTTCTTTAACCGTGCATATTCTACCTTTTTTTTTTTTTTTTTTTTTTTTTTTTTTTGTGGTGCTGGGGATTGAACCCATGGCCTTGGTTCTTACAAGGCAAGCACTCTACCAACTGAGCTAAATCCCCAGCTCCATATTCTACTTTTGACAGATATTTCTCTGTCCTTTAGTATATCTGTTATGTTAATAGCTCGCCATGTAAGATGGTTCTTTTGTGGTGTCTTTCTGATTTCCAAAAGCATTTTTATTATACATTTTTATGGGGAGTGATATTGGGCAAGTCATATTATTGTGCTACGTGTGTGAATATGTAACAATGAATCTCACCATTCTGTATACTTATAATTCACCAATAAAAAAGACAGAAAACATTTTACACAGGTTCTTCACGGAGATCAACAAAAATGATTACCAGATAAAATACTGAACACCAAATAAAATTTGAACTTCAAGTAAACAATAAATGATGTTTTAGGAAGGTACACCTCAAATAAGTTTTCAAATTCCATGCTTGATCTGAAATCCAAATTTAACTAATGTTCTGCATTTCTATTGCTAAATCTGGCATCCTTATCAATATATTATAGATACTTTGCTGTAAAATAATATAACCTATGAGATGACTAAGGCACTCTCAGATTACTTAGAAATAAAAGAAAAATTGTGTTGAAAACTTATCAAATGTCATTATTGAAAAAAAAGGTACTCCTATTTTTCTGATGGCTGTACCTTGTATATTTCAAGGATGACTCTCAATTACAATTTAATTTAAATTCAAAAGGTTTTAATATTGTTAGGGGAGTTTTCACCCTTTTCAATGATGAATTAAATGGACTGCAGATGATGCAAAGCAAAATAAGATTTGTAAAAATTCAAGGAAATAAGTGCAGGATCAACTTAAATCAGCTCAGTGCGTGAAGTCAGGGGTCCCTCAGGGGAAACTTTGCTTCCCACATACAGGTTCAGCCTGCTCTATTGCCCTTTGTTTATAGTGATTTACAGACAGTGTATTTTTATAAATTGATGGTTCAGGAAAGTCTATCAGTGCACCATTTTCCCAATAGAATGGGCTCACTTAATATCTCTATACCACATTTGGTCACTAGTACAATATTTTAAACTTTTACTTTTATTTCTGCTCTGGTGATCTGTGATTATCAACTTTGAAGTTACTGTCTTAATGGTACTACTTCAGCCAACCCAGGAGCATGAAGAAACCAAAGCAGCATTAGTGCTGATATGGAGAAAGTTTTAGGGGCTTAGACAGAAGATCAAAGTAGACATCACATTCCCTGAAACCTAAGGCTAATCCAAAGCCCTGGTTCTCTTCAATTCTGTGAAGACTAGGAGGAGTAAGGAAGCTACAGAAGACAAGTTTGTAGGTGGCAGAGTTTGGCTTGTGAATTTAAAGGAAAGAAGCCTTCATCATAACACAGAAGAGCAAGTTAAGGTTGCAAGTGCCACTGGAGAAGCAGCAGCAAGTGATCCAGAAGATCCAGCATGGTTGTGAAGGTGACTTCTACACACAGCCATAGCAGGAGAGGAGAAGTCAAGTCAATGCCCGTGTCAAAGCCTCAGAGGATGGGCTTGCTTTCCTGTTAGGGGATAATGTAGCCAATTACTTGAGTTGAAGTCAACATCTACCATTTCCCAAATCCTCATACCAAATCTACTCTGCTTGAACTTGATAAATAAAACAACAAAGTTTGAATGATAGCCAGTTGTGGGCAAGATGGTTCACTGAATATTTAAAGCTAACTATTGAGACTTACTGCTCAGAAAATTTAAAAATTCCTTTCAAAATATCATTGGTCATTGACCATGCACCTGATCACCCAAGAAGTCTGATGGAGATGGACAATAAGAGCAATGTTCATTCCAAGCCTTTTAATATCCATTTTATAGCCCATGAGTTAAGGAGTAACTGTGGTTTTCAAGACTTACTATTTAGGGAATACGTTTTGTAAGTCTATGGCTGCCATAGGTACTAATTCCTCTGATGGACCTGGACAAAGTAAATTGAAAACATTATGGAAAGGATTCAACATTCTATATGTAACTAAGAACATTTGTAATTCACAGGAGACTAAAATATCGACATTATTTGGAATTTGGAAAAAGTTGATTCCAAATCGCATGGAAGACTTTGAGGAGTTCAAGACTTCAGTGGAGGAAACGACTGCAGGTGTGGTTGGAATAGCTAGAATTGGAAGTGGAAGTGGAACCTGAAGATGTGACTGAACTGCTGCAAGCTCAGGACAAAACATCAACAGATGTGGATCTGCATCTCATGGATGAGCAAAGACAGAATCAACTCCCAGTGAAGGTTCTGTACACATGGTTGGAATGATGACCGGCTTCAGAATATCACATGACTTAGTTGATAGGGCAGTAGCAGAGTTTGAGAAAATTGAGTCAAATTTTGAAAGACGCGCTCTGCTTCAGTAATGTGCTATCAAATAGCCTCATATGCAACAGAAAGGCTTCTCCAAAGGCAGAAATGATAGGTGTGGCAATTTTCACTGTTGTCTTATTTTAATGCCATAGCATCGCAATCTTCAGCAGTCATCAAAACAGAGGCAAGACCCTCCACCAACAAAAAGTTAAGAACCTTCTGAAGGCACAGATGATCATTAATATTTTCTAGCAATAAAATATTTTTAACTTAAGTATGAACATTTGGGGACATATTATTATTGCATGTTTAGACTACAGTACAATGTGAACATAACTTTTATACGTACTGGGAAACCAAAAAATTAATGAAACTCACTTGTGATATTAGCTTTATTGCAGTGGTCTGGAACTAAACCCACAATACTCATGAGGAATGCCTGCACATAAGAGTTGGGACATATCAGAAAATTTCTTTAATAAATGTGAAAAACACCCTGAAAGACAAAAGACAGGAAAGAACAATGGATATAATTTAATTACTTTGATTTATGATCCCTAACTTTAGTATTCAAATTTTTGTTGTAAATGTAAAAAAAAAAAGTTGCATGGAATCCCTGGAGTCAATTAGTAGTACGATAAAACAATGAACTCATTTGCTTTATTAACAAAATGGAGAGAAATAACTCATTAAATCAAATGTGGTTAAGATATTAACAGTCAGGCACAACTGGAAATGAAAATTAGCCAAAATCCCATCAAACTTCTACATTTATTGGTGCATGCTTTGACTTGGATTAAGAAGAAGAAATCAGTTTTAAGGGGGTCAGTAACAGAGCAACAGAGTGGTACAAATGGAATCTACCAAGGCTTCTAGTTCACTCTCCTTTGAAAAACTGGACAGCAAATTTGTAAGGTTTGAAATGGGTAGAAAATTGAAGAGTCAGAATGTTATATAGCCTTAAGTTCCCATATTCATATTAGAAAATAAAGAAATAACAGAGTAAAAACAATAGAATTAGCAATAAAAATCTCTAGAAATATGATTCTCTCAATATATGTAATTTGAAAGTTATAGACAACAAAATATTTCACAGAAATATCATGTAGTTTCTATGTGCTTCAAGACCAAAAACTGTATTACTACCATGCACACAAAGACTAAGATATGGTGAAAGCCCCCAAGGAACCCAGATCTATAGGGAGGCACCATGGTCTTACATTGTAAATGAGGTAGAGGTCTTTTGTTGTTGTTGTTCATTTCTGTTATACATGACTGTAGAATGTATTTTGACATGTCATATGTACATGGAGTATACCTTCTCATTTTTGTGGTTGTACCTGATGTTGAGTTACACTGGTCTTATATTCATATATGAACATGGGAAAGTTATGTTCAATTCATTCTACTGTTTTTCCTATTCCCATCCCTCTCCCTTCCCCTCACTCCATTTGGTTCAATCCTGTGAACCTCCCCCTCTCCCTCCCACTTCCCCCTGCCTGTTGTGTCAGTATCTGCAAATCAGAGAGCATAATGGGCCATTGGTTTTTTGGGATTAGCTTATTTCACTTAGCATGATAGCCTCCAGTTCCATCCATTTGCCAGCAAATGCCATAATTTAATTATTATTTATGACTGAGTAATATTCCATTGTGTATATGTGCCACATTTTCTTTATCCATTCGGAAATCAATCAATGTAATTCACCACATCAACAGACTTAAGGTCAAGAACCACATGATTATTTCAATAGACGCAGAGAAGGCATTTGATAAAATACAGCATCCCTTCATGCTCAAAACACTAGAAAAAATAGGGATAGTGGGGACATTCCTTAACATTGTAAAGGCTATTTATGCCAAGCCTACAGCTAACATCATTCTAAATGGAGAAAAATTGAAAGCATTCCCCTTGAGAACTGGAACAAGACAGGGATGCCCTCTTTCACCACTACTATTCAACATCGTTCTTGAAACTCTAGCCAGAGCAATTAGACAGACCAAAGAAATTAGAGGAATACGAATAGGAAATGAAGAGATCAAACTATCCCTATTTGCTGATGACATGATTCTCTATCTAGAAGATCCTAAGAATTCCACCAGAAAACTTCTGGATCTCATTAATGAATTCAGCAAAGTAGCAGGATATAAAATTAATGCTCATAAATCTAATGCATTTTTATTCATAAGTGATGCATCCTCTGAGAGAGAAATTAGGAAAAGTACCCCATTCACATTAACCTCAAAAAAAATAAAATACTTGGGAATCAATCTAACAAAAGATGTGAAAGACCTCTACACTGAGAACTACAGAACACTAAAGAAAGAAGTTAAGGAGCATCTGAGAAGATGGAAAGACCTCCCATGTTCGTGGATAGGCAGAATTAATATTGTCAAAATGGCCATACTTCCAAAAATGCTATACAAATTCAATGCAATTCCAATTAAAATCCCAATGATGGACCTCATGGAAATAGAGCAAGCAATCATGAAATTCATTTGGAGGAATAAGAGACCCAGAATTGCTAAAGCTATCCTTAGCAAGAAGAGCGAAGCAGGGGGTTTCACAATACCAGACCTCCAACTATACTACAGAGCAATAGTAACAAAAACAGCATGGTATTGGTACCAAAATAGACAGGTAGATCAATGGTACAGAATAGAGGACACAGAGACAAACCCAAATAAGTACAGGTATCTCATACTTGACAAAGGAGGCAAAAACATGCAATGGAGAAAAGACAGCCTCTTCAACAAATGGTGCTGGGAAAACTGGAAATCCATATGCAGCAAAATGAAACTAAACCCATATCTCTCACCCTGTACAAAACTTAACTCAAAGTGGATCAAGGACCTAGAAATCAGACCAGAGACTCTGCACCTAATAGAAGAGAAAATAGGTCCAAATCTTCATCATGTTGGCCTAGGACCAGATTTCCTTAACATGACTCCCAAAGCGCAAGAAATAAAAGCACGAATCAATGATTGGGATAGAGTCAAACTAAAAAGCTTCTTCTCAGCAAAGGAAACAATCAGCAATGTGAAGAGAGAGCCTTCAGAGTGGGAGAAAATCTTTGCCACACACACTTCGGACAGAGCACTAATCTCCAGAATCTACCAAGTACTCAAAAATCTTTACACCAAGAACACCAATAACCCAATCAATAAATGGGCCAAGGAAATGAACAGACACTTTACAGAGGAAGATCTACAAGCAATCAGCAGATTTATGAAAAAATGTTCAACATCACTCGTTATAAGAGAAATGCAAATCAAAACCACCTTAAGATTTCATCTTACCCCAATTAGAATGTCTTTTATCAAGAACACAGGCAACAACAGGTGTTGGCGAGGTTGTGGGGAAAAGGGTACACTCTTACATTGCTGGTGGGAGTGCAAGTTGGTGCAGCCACTCTGGAAAGCAGTGTGGAGATTCCTTAGAAAACTTGGAATGGATCCACCATTTGACCCTGCTATCCCACTCCTTGGCTTATACCCAAAGGACTTAAAATCAGATTGCCTCAGTGATGCAGCCACATCAATGTTCATAGCTGCTCAATTCACAATAGCTAGATTATGGAATCAACCTAGATGCCCTTCAGTAGATGAATGGATAAAGAAACTGTGGTATATATACACAATGGAATATTACTCAGCTATAAAGAAGAATAAAATTATGGTATTTGTAGGTAAATGGATGATGTTGGAAACTCTTATGCTAAGTGAGATCAGCCAATCCCAAAAATCCAAAAGCCGAATGGTCTCTCTGATATATGAATGATGATGCATAATGTGGGGGGGGAAAGATGGCAAGAATGGAGGAAAGATAGCTAGCATAGAGGGAAGGGAGGGGTGGGGGTGGGTGGGGGGTAAAATTAATAACAGAATGTGTGACATATACCATTGCCCTGTGTACATGCATGAACGCACAGATGGTGTGACTCTACTTTGTGTACAACCAGTGAAACAATAGCTGTACTCCATTTGTGTTCAATAAAAAAAAAAAATAAATAAAATAAAATAAAATAAAATAAAAAAAATTCTTGTTCAGTTTTTATCTTAATTGTCAATTGGGTGTCAATTCTAAATCTGGAAATTTGAGGAAAAATAACTGAGATCGTGATTTGGGTAACATTCTAGATAACATGAAGTTCATCATTTGAAGTTTAATAAGTCTTAAAATTTGCTTTAGCATTCCCAGATAAATTTAGGCAAGATGAGAAGGTCTCTCAGTAGGTAAGGAAGTGACAGGTGTGGTGTACAAATCTGGAGCTAAAGTTTGGCTGCGTTCTTTCCTAGTCACAGGAGATGGATATTTTCCATGGTGGAAATGTACTCCGCGAGTCCACCAGGACTTAGAAAAATTCAGAAAGTGCATGCACTTGCTTTGAACAATATAGGACTTTGTTGTGAGGAATAACAATTTAATTTCTCAAAATGTAAACCTAATTTGCAGTTAAACAGCTTTTTCAAACTTAGTTTCAGAATGTGTATGATAGGGGACATGTCCCTAAGTTCCCCCTGGCTTTTTTTTTTTTTTTTTTTTTGGCTTTCTCATTACTAGAGACGGTGTATTCTAGACATGTGGTTCATATTCGATCTGACAAGTCATGTAGCGATTAAAAATTGGAATGCCTTGACAGCAGGGTGAGCAGGAGGATCAGTTGCCAGTGTAACTCCCCATGACCGGGAGGGCCTGGCAATGACCAGGATCTGGTCAGGGGGGAGTCTGCAGCATCAGTTCACAATGCACAGAGGGCTGACGAGTCTCAGCAAGACAGCTCCCAGGGACGGCAGATGCCCTGACCAGTTCCACTGCTTGCCAGGAAAGCCCTGCACTGTTCTCCTGTGAAAACAAAATGGAAACAGGACTTCTGCAGCCTCAAGATGTAGATTCTAAAGCTGGTTCTGGAAGTCAAAGAGTGGCCTGAAATCCTGCTGAACACGTGTGTGTGTGTGTGTGTGTGTGCGCGCACATGCACTATCTTGCAAGAAGACATTATTTTGCTAAAGCTATTACGTCTCTGAGTAAAAATTTAAGAGAAGGTCCATAGAGTTCTAATTTCAGGTTATACCATATCCATCGTTAAGATGATTAATTTATCAGTTTTCTCCACTTCTAGCATGAACTGAAATTCACTTTTTATTCCACTTAAAATATGTATGTATTTGTAAATGACATGAAGGTATTTTACTGGTGTTAATTGATTTTCATGACCATTAATAATTATCATACTGAAAACTTCAGGTGTAAAATAAATGCTATTTTTAAGGGGAAGGAACCGCTCTGTGAGTTGTTTATGTGCAATAAATTGGTTTCTATTTAGCACTGAAAAATTTTTTCCAGTAGTCCTAATATTTCCTAGGAGTGATTGAATCTATGAATTATTAAGCAAAAGGACCAAAGAGGAACATTCAGACTGGGAAAAAAATAAACTTATAGGGGAAAAATGTAAACATTATTTATAATATTAGAAATTCATATCACACATTAAACAAACTGTACTGACCTTTGATTTTTAACAGTATGCATTGTGAGAAACACTTAAATTATAGCCTGCAACTTTTTAATATTTTAACCTTCATATAAAGAATTTTCAAGCTACATCTCATATAAATTACTTCATAAATAAATATCACTTAGGCTAAGTTGACAAGTAGTAAATAATTATTACTATTTTGTTTTTTAAATTTTTGCAATGGTGAACTGGTACCTTAGCAGTTATCAATAGCAGTTAATTACATGTGAATTTTAGGCTTCTTAAAGTACACAATTCTATGGATCACAAGGTATTTACGGAGTTGTGAAACCATTGCCATTATCTAACTCTAGAATATTTTCATAATCCCAGAAAATAATTGTTGCCCATTATTGATATTCCCCACTCTCAATACCCCACCTTCAGCATCGGCAATCACTAATCAATTTACAAACTAAATAGATTTACCTATTCTGAACATTTCCTATAAGTGAGATTGTTGACTCTTATCGATCAGGTTAACATGAACCTCCATGTACAGGTGATTGTGTGGACATATATTTTCATTCATTTTGAACGCATAACTAGTGTGGAATTAGCTGGTTTTTGTTTGTTTGTTTGTTTTGGAGAGGCAGGTGTACGGGAGATTGAACTTAGGGGCACTTGACCACTGAGCCACATCCCCAATCCTATTTTATATTTTATTTATAGACAGGATCTCATGGAGTTGCTTAGCACCTTGCTTTCGTTGAGGCTGGCTTTGAACTCTCCTCCCAAGCTGCTGGGATTACAGGCGTGCACCACTGTGAGCAGCTCATGGGATTCTTGACTCGTGGCAACTGTGCTGAACATTTTGAAGAACTGCCAAACGGTTTTCCAAAGTGGCTGCCCACTTTACTCTGCCACCAGCAATGAACTAGAATTCCAGTTTCTCCGTATCCACACCCACGCTTGTTACTATCTGCCTGTCCTACCAGAGCCTCTAACTGGATTAGATTTTACCTTGAATTATAATTTACCTTTCCCAAATGACTAATAATGTTGAAATCCTTTGTATGTGCTTATTACCGATTCATGTATCTCCTGTGGAAAAATCTTCTGTCCATTTTCATAATTGGGTTGGTTGTCCTTTGAATACTATTGTAAGAGTTAATCACGAATTCTGGACACACAACCCTTATCAGAGGGTTGATTTCTCTATGGGCATCAAGTTGTCCCTCCACCATTTGATGAAAAGACATTCTTTCCCCACCGAGTTGTCTTGACATCTCTGTCAAGAGTTAATTGGTCATAAATGCTTATGTTTATTTCTTGAACTGCAATTCGAACACTGTTGATTCACAAATAGTACCGTTTTACCATAATTTTGTAATAACTCTTGAATTGAGAAAGTATAAATCCATCTATTATGATCCTCTTTGTCAAGATTTTTTAAAATCTCATTTCCTTATGAGAAATGAGAATGAAATTTAGGATTATCTTGTCAATTTCTGCAAAAACGTCAACTAGGATTTTTATAGGCATTGCATGGAAGAGTCTAGAGTCATTTCTGTATTTGTGGAATTTCTTCATCTTTGGTCCTAATTCCTTCTGATGTATCAATTGCCCCTCTTGAGGCCAATGGAAGCACTTTCAATTCGACTCTTTATCCTTGTTCTTTTGACATCTGCTTTTTCAATAATCTTTGAGGGCTTCCTTTCTGTCTGGTGTAACAAGTGTTCACTCCTTGTTTGGAGCTTCCCTGGTTCAGCTCCAGGATCATTCATTTCTTCAAAGAACCCTGAAGCCTGATTGATTTCATTGGCAAATGATATTTAGGACCACAACCTGGGCACTGGGGCCACCCATTGCTCCAGTTTTCAGGCTTCTTTTGCAGTACATAATTCTAAAGTGGTTGTGCATTTTGCACTTCTGCCTGCAATGAATTAGAGTTCCAATTTCTGCTCTTCCATTCCAATGCTTGCTATTGTCTCTATTTTTATTTACAGCCTCTCTAACACAAGTGGTTTTTCACTGTGGCTTTAATTTACCTTTCCCAAATGACTAATGATGGTGAAAGTCTTCTTATGCAACATTGAAGACAAGTCTTAATGTGTTGAAAGTCTTTAAATACATAAAACAAATTTAAATTGATACTGACATTTTTAATTTAAAGTCAAGGAGATTTATGGAGTTTCTCTAGTTTTATAATTTTATCCTTTTTAGTCCCAAAAGGTATTGTTTCCAATGATACTAACATAACTTCTTATTTCCTTTGTTCTTAAATATACTTTTAAGTTTGAAATTAAAATATGAATGTTATTATTAAAATTAAAAATATTAATAAAAGTTTAAGATTTTTTAAAGCATTTTAAATGCAATATACTAGGGATGGAGGTATCCCTAGAGTTCTTACCTAGCATGTGTGAGGCCCTAGAGTTGATCCTGATACCAAAAATAAACGAATAAATACAAAAATAATATACCAAGGACATCCAATCAAAGTACTGTCTTTCAAAGTCACTTGAAGCAATGCATTGTTCTCTTTGTGGTTTTTCCTCCAATTGAGACTAAATTAGGCTCATTTATTTCAGTTGTTATTCAATTTTAAGGGTGTTTTGCATTGAAGTTTGTGTTTTCGTCATGTCAAACACTTACATAGCTCTATAACAAAGTGCACTCACAGAGTTCTAAATTTCTCCTGCCCCTTCCTTTCTTTGCTCCCCCTAAAAGCAACCATCACCATTCGTTTGGGAGATTGTTTTCTATTATTTACTTGTCAGATATGAGAAAATAATCTATATAGTCATTTTTCCATTGCTTTCTTAGGTAAAAGTTGGTGGACTTGCTTTTTCCCTTAACAGTAGAAGCTGGATAAAACACTGAATCACAGATACAGATATCCTCATTCATGTTGTGGTTGCAAGGGTCACCAACACATGCATGTACAAAGAAATCTGTTTAATGATGTCTGGCTGGTTCTCTTTCTCTGGTTCAATGAACATGGGAAGTCATCATTTTGCATTTGTTCCAGTACACCTTTGTAAAAATGCTTAGAGATGGACTGCTGAATACAGCAGGCCCTGTCTGTGCTCCCTCAGGACCCGGCTTCTTCCTGGTCTGAACACTCCTCCCTCAGCTTCTCTGAGTCCTGCAGCTGTCCCTGGAGGGCTGCTCCTGGGATACTGGTACAGTCTTGTCTGACATGCCCAGACTGCCATAGGTTCCTGGAAATCTGCATCCTTTCCACATTGGCTTTGGACTACTGTCAAAGCTAGAAAACCAGCCCCAACGCTACAGGCAGAAAACTGAACACTGCCTAAACTGAACCCTTGGGAGCCATCTTTAATCCTTGTTTGTTACAGGATCTGCTTTTGGAGGACGAGACCTAATATTCTGAGTCTATGTAATTTTAAAAGAGATTATCAAAAGCTGCTCTTTCTGGGTGGTATCATTTCGCAGAACCACCAGCAATGCACAAAGTGCCTTTTCCTTGAGAGCCTCGCCATCAGAGTGTGTTGGCAAATGTCATTTGAAACTTGCAAAGCAAATCATTCATGTCACCCAATTAGAAATCATGATTTTAAAAATGTCTGGCTTATTTGAATATTACATCAGGTCCCAGCATATATTAGTAAAATATGCTAGAGGAGCTCAATGATTCAAGGAATGGTCAATAACCAGATCACCTAGTTCCTGCAGTTGATCTCTCTCCACACACTGAATGAATTCACCCTCAATTGAAGAGGAACATACCAAATTCAATCAGTCAGTCTCCAAGTGTTTATTTGGCACCTATAAAGAGTCTAAATTTAAGGAAGAGTAACTAACAATAATTACAATGAGTAGAGTCCAGTTGCTAACATATGGCTTAGCTTAAATGAGATGCTAAAAGAAATTAAAAAAAAAACAAGTTTTTTTTTATCATTTATTCTTGAACAAATAGGAAGTCTGGATATGGAAATAAGAGTTTGTACACTGACTTTTATTTCAGGACTCTTCAAAATTGAGACATATGAGCATCTGCTATTATTAAACAAACCAACAAAGAGAGTCCGAGAGCAGAGTTGATTATGGAACCATAAATGAGGAGATCAAGTGAGTAATACAGGAAAACAGTGAGATGGTGGTTGATTTTACGCATCATGGTTGCATGCCCATGCCCATGGAGACATGAGCAGTCAGATTGATGTTTTGTAGTGAAATCCATAGTATGACTTTAAAATTAAGGAAGAAGCTAAATACTAAGGTAATGCAATAGAATTAATCAATATCAGGTAGTCACATTCTTGAGAGCTGTAACTATTTTATATTCAAACTACAAACTAGTACAAAATTTAACCCTTCATGAAATTCAGAAGATTCATATTGAATATAACCACATATGGTGCATTAATCCCATCAACACAAAATAAAGACTCTAGGAAAATAGACAAAAGACATCACCAATAAGAATCCATGTAGTTTGCTAGAAATCTATAAATACTAACAAAATAATAGAGAAGGCAAGGGGGGCTTTTGAATTGTGAGGATGAAGTTCACAGTTTTAAGTCTGGGTGTCATGGCAGACCTCACTGAAGTGGAGCCATCTGAGTAGTTAGTGTGAGCCTCGTGACTGCCTGGGTGAGGGCCTCCCAGGAAGAAGGGACAGAAGGTGCCCAGTCCTAGGGCAGCAGCATCTGTGATGTGTGCCAGGAACACCCAGGCCGCCGGTGGGACCAACAGAATGGGAGAGAAAGGAAACTGAGGTCAGGTCATAGAATTGAAGGCAGAGGGTTCGTTGAAGACCTTGTAAGTCACTGTTCCAATAACTTAGCCATCTGATGGGGGACATACAGCCATCAAAAAGTGCAGATGGGTAATAGGATCAGGCTTAAGAGATCACTCTGAAATATGTTGGGAGAGAGTTGGGAGTGGGACAACAATAGAAGCAAGGAGAAACAATGAGGCAATAGTAAGTATCCAAGAGAGGGATAGAGGTGTTGGAACTAGTGAGGAAGCTATGCATTAGGTGAAACACTTGGATTCTGGATAAAGCTTAAGATAAAGACAATTTTCTTTCCACCAAACTGAGTGTGGAATGGGAAGCAAGGAATGAAAGGAAAGATGACCCCAGAGATTTTCATATGATTCTCTGGAAGAGGGAGTTACCACAAGTGAAATGAGGGAGGAGACGGTATCAGCCTGGAGCAGAGCGCGCAGCCAGTTTTCACAATCAAATAACCATAGCCTCTAGTTATAAGTCCAAATTATAATTCCCCTCAGGTCAAGCACTATGTCTGGCAGCTTTTGAAGTCCTACAAAGAACCTGATGCAGAATGTTGCACATGGAAGCAGTAAAATGGATATTTGCTGGGCCAATTGAAATTCGACCTTTCTCCTCATACTGTATGTGAAATACATGAACATAACTCCTCTCAGATTAATTAATTGCTAAGTACCATGTTTATGCTCTCAGTGTTCACAGGGTAAGAAATATTGCAAAAACTAGTAAAGTTATCAAACTAAT
The DNA here is from genome assembly GCA_020662805.1 of Glaucomys volans. Lineage (NCBI taxonomy): Eukaryota > Metazoa > Chordata > Mammalia > Rodentia > Sciuridae > Glaucomys > Glaucomys volans. Next base: position 1,359,887 of record JAJEJO010049826.1, read on the forward strand.
AACATTCATAAAAGATTATATATTTTGTTTATATATATCAGTGCTGGAGATGAAATCCAGGACCTTGTTCAAGCAAGCACTCTTCACAGAGCTACAGCCCCAACCCTGAGATTATCTTCTAATATATTTTTTTCAAAATACTATAGGCTGTGTATTTAATTCATCATTCTCCAACAATTGTTTTGCCTTAAACAAAGACAAAGCTCATTTATTTAAGAACACATTTTTATTTGCCTTTTTAAAAGATTGTTTTGGCATTGTTGGGGATCAAAACAGGGCCTCAAACCTGTTAAGCACACACTCTCCCATGACTACTCGAGATTGGGAAGGGATGAATGGAAGGAGGGAAAAGGGTGGCTGGATTTGATCAGTCAGTGTCTTATGTATATACGAACATAACACTGAACCCCATTAACATACAAAATTAGTACATATTAGTAAAAAATAAATTTAGAAAAAGAATGCATTTTGAATGTATTTAAGCAATGATAAAATAGGTTTGAATTGTATCTTTGTTTTGTAGTCATTTATTTTACACATAATTTTTCTATTGTTTCTGTATCAAATGCAAGTAAATGCCTATTCAGTAACTGCCAATATGTGTAAAATAGAAGGAAGAGAGTCATAAGACCTACAGTATCTTATTTCCATATCTCATAATAAAATCATATTCAGACAGGACTTAGAGTTCCTTCTTGTGTTATTCTCTAACACCATGGAGGAAATTTGCATGTAATTTTGAATTATTTGAAAGCAAAGTTCATGCAAAAATGGTATTGGGCATCTTTTCATTTAATAGATGACAAACTTATAGATGAATTTAGATTTTTCAAATAGTAAGAGATGTATCAATGGACAATCTGTAGATATGTCGTAAAGAATTACTTTTCAGATATTTGTTTCTTTGCTACTTTCCATATAACACCTAAAACCAACATTCCTTGTAAAAGAAATAAAGGGTTTAGTCTCTAGAAAGCTTGCAGCAATATTGGCCAATAAAGAAAGAGTTAAACGGAACTTTGGGTCTATGTTAGTCATAGCATAATCTCTTGATATATTAGTGGGTCAATAGTTCAGCCAAGAAAGGGACTCTAACTTGAGCAGACACTAATTAAAAGAATCAATTCTTATCCTACTACATATGTCCAATCATATTAACACATTTCTAGATTTCTTACTCAGTGGACTAGTCAAGATTAAAGGATTTGCTAATATGAAGGAACAGAGTATGCTTCCAAACTGACTGAGCAGATTTGTGAACAAATTAGTTCATTTAAAATTGACAGTGAAAGATTGATTTTGCACAGAATGAGTTACCTAAGGTATTCATCATTTCCTCTGCCTCTGCACACAAGACACAGATCCGTTTCCTTCGCTTTCTGATTGTAATAGGGCTGCTTACTGAGCACCTTTATTTTACACTCTTGATTGCAGCCTGTCATTCTTTTTAATTCAGACATATTTTAGCCTTTTAGGCAGACCTTCAGAAATAACTTCCCTAAAAGCCTCCGTAAAATGACTCATTACGCGTTGCTCAATTCAGCCATGCTATAAATTATAATACAGGGAAAAGTTCTAATTGCATCAACGATCCAATTACTCATAAGGCTTTGTGACTCATTATTCAAAAGCAGGAACAAGCCGGAAATCCAGATGCAGAAACACATTTCCAAAGTTGAAGGTCAGTACTCTACAAGTCTGACAAAGCCTAAGATGTTTGACATTTAGTAAACATTAGTATATTGGTACATATTCAGTAGATTAATATTTCATGAAAAGGGTTTGAAACTATGTGCAAAAGAGTGAAGCAAGAAATGCCAAAATGGTTGAGAGATTTATTTTTTTAAATCCAAGAAAACAAGACAAAACCTTATGGAAGAAGAAAAAATTTAGAACACAGCACAACACAATAATTCAGAAAAAATTAGAATACACCAACAACAAATAATAAGAACTAAGTTTTAAAATCCAAAGAAAAGTATATGCACTCTTCATGCTACTTTGTTTACAAAGATCTATACTCAGGATATCAGAAACATAAATTATGTAAAGTGACATATTCCCTGCGTAGAATTTTCAGGACTTCTTAGTCAATTAAACTTGAAATGGTGGGAAAGAAAAGAAAAGGTGTATGTTAAGTATCATGGGTTAGACGAGTTGGGCAACTTATCTGTGACCATGTCCATTCAAACATGGGAGAAAAACTAGAGAAGAAGTTATTTTGATTTTACCTTCTGGGTGTCTATGGGAAGTCAAATGGAGAGATCTACAAGTGATTGGTATAGTTAGATCTGTGTTTGTGTTTTATATGTAAATATAATACTACCTCCACTTTGCAAATGAAATGGAAGCTCCGAGTGAAATCACTCTCCACACTACATCACAATCAATAAACACTGGTATCAGATTATCTGACTTTGGCTCACATGTTCATTGGTACATAATGAGGAAGCTGTGTGTGTGTGTGTGTGTGTGTGTGTGTGTGTGTGTGTGAAAGAGAGAGAGTGAGAGAGAGAATCAGAATCTACTTTAAAAGCTCAGATGTGGCTAAGGAAACCAATGACTTTCACAAGTTGGCATGGAGTCTGGTGGGACGTCATGTTCACATTTGGTTTTGTCCTTTCCAAGGAATTCTAGGTTCTGCTGCATTTTAACACTCACATCCTCTTTGATTTGCTCCATGTTTAGCTGAACAGAAAACTTAGCTCCTGTGAGAAGATAACTAACCTGTGCCCATCTCCACCCGTGGGGTCCATCTTCCCTCCCGACTTCACAAGGGATAGTCTTGTTCTAAGGCCAGCTCCGCCATATGTATTCCAAAGTCCTTCCCTGGTAAGGGGCCTTGCTCCTGGAGTTTGCTCCTCTTTTTCCCAAACCATTTGCAATTCCTCACTGGTTTGTTTTTCATGAGCACAAAAATAAAATTTTAATTATAATAATTCCTCTACTCATTGTCATACAAAATAATTCCTAATCACTGGTTTTAAAAAAAAAAAAAAGGTCCCAACACTCCCACCCGGTGGGTTGTTGCCTGCCCCATGTTTCAGTTTTCATTTCCCATGCACCTAACCTGCTCCATCAGGGTCTTTAATGATCTCTACATGTTAAAACCAACATTTGAAGGTCCCTCTTCAATTCATTCACCTACTCAATATATCTGGCACCATTGACAACTTTTATGAAATTCTTTCTTTGGCTCCATGGACACAGAGTTCCTGATGTGGCTGCTCCTTTTCATGATTATTTAGGACTTACCACTAGTTTTCCCAGCCCCCAACTGTCACTGAGTGCCGCAGGTGTGTGTCCCCAGACCTCTTTTCTTCACTGTCTACCCTCCGTCTCTTGGTGATTGCATATGCCTCGTGCCTTTAAATCCCATCTATATGCTAATGCTTCCCAAATGTATCTCAGGAGCCCAGACCTCTTTCTCGAATTCCAGATCTCTCTATTTTTTCCTCCCAAATACCTATTCTTATCTCTATTTGGTTGTTGAATGGGTGTCTCAAATGCATTGTGTCCAAAATCAAGCTCTTCATTTTCAAGCTTCCAAAACTGCCTTGTCCCTGGCTTTCAGACTTCATAAAGAGCACTTATCCAAAAAACTCAAACCAAAACCGTTAGCACATCTCTCACTCCCTCTCTCTTAATAATAACAAACCATTATCAAATCCTATTTAAAAAAAAAAAAACACTAAATACCACCATCTCAGGCTCTCTACCCTGTATAAGCCACATTGTCATTCCCTGGACAGTTGGTAAAACCTCTTGTTGGTACAACCCACTGCTTCTCTTCTTGCCCCACTAAGTGTTCTCCACCTTGCAGCAGAATTACTTTGCAAATGCAGATTGGACCATGAAACACATTGCACAAAAGTTCTGAATGCCTTTTGATGTCATTCATCCTCACAAGACCTCACATACCTGTCCCTCCCTGCAATCTTCCATTCCATCAGTTGTCTCTGTGATTAGATGATACATCCCTTGAGGATAAGAAGCCACATCTTGTCTTCATGTCATGGACTTCATGTTACAGCAGACTGCCACTGACAAAAATTCATTTGGAACTACTTAAGTAAAACAGTTTTAAAGCCAGTGGGTATGGGGGTGGCATTGCCTAACAGAGGTAAAAGCAAGAAGAACCTATCCTTTCCAATCACGAACCTATCCTTTCCAATCATTTCCGGGGGGATGTAAGGACTTGGCTTTTCTATCTTTTCTGAGAATCACCTGGTCATATTGTGTATGAGCCTGGAGATCACTTTGTACTCTCTGTATATCAAATTCTTTTCTTCTCTCTCAGGTTAAAAGTAGAGGGATAATATGACTCTCAAAAAGTTAGCCCCCACAACTGTGGATAGCTTCCTGGAAAACAAATCCATGAGTTTGCAATAAATCAAGCATGTAGCTTTTTGGGAAATATTCATGTAATAATTGTCTCAGCTTGCTGTTTAATGTTAGTTATGAAAGACTGAGAAGGATCTGACTCATTAAACCCATCTCAAATTAGGTAATGAAGTTTTGATTAGATGTCATCTCCACCAATCATTTTTGCCTTGAACGACATCACGAAAGGGATTGAATAACCCTCTCCCTTTGAAGTATCAGCCCAGGCTACCTGCCAAAATATGTGCATATTTTGGGAATAAGGAGTTGTCAGTAATGCTTAAAAATATTAAAAAATTACAAATCTGCCAAGCAACACACTGAATCTGAAGTGTAGTATCTTAATGCTGTGTAATGTTATTTTGAATAGGCATTACTGAAACAATGAAGGTTTGAAATTCCTGCTTTGTTGTTTATTTTTTAAGTTAAAAAAATCCAATCTAACCTGCAGAAAGGCCTGTATCCTGACCATGGAACACTCACTACAGATTCTTACAGTCCTTGATCATGACCCCCTTTCTCAGGGGCTCAGGTGGGCTCGGAATCCGTCAAGAAGCCAGTACTGTGGTCTGGAGGAGGGAGATGCCAAGAGCTAAACCAATCAAGATCACAAGGAAGCATGGCGGGGGATGCAACCCACATAGGGGAGCAGAGGGAAGAGTAGTGGGTTCTTCGGTAGACCATCAGGTTGTTTCTAACCTGAGGAAAGTACATTCATTGACACTTTGCTTTCTTGAAATTATATTTTCAAATTTATTTGCAAGATCTTTGTGGCCACCATATAGACTGATCAGACCATTGGATTCAAAGTACATTCAAGGCAGACCCACAAATATTTATTGTAGATTTCACAGAGAATTTTACAAATGAATGTGTGTGATCTAATTTTATTTGTGTAGAAAACTATATTCGGGGAGACATAAGTACATATTCAAAAGACAAGACAGTCACATGTTAAGCATCACACTCTCAGTGGTAGCCTCTTGGAAAAGCAGGTCATGTTTGGGGTACAAGGGGATCCCCTCAGGAGCAGGTAGCTCACAGCTAACAGTAGTTACATTTGTGCTATTTGAATTTTATAATAAGAATGTGGTAATAAACTACTTGTGTGTTAAAAACAATTTTAAACTAAAAAACAACACATTCCTTATGGAAAATTTGTAGCTTTGCTTAATGAACAGTCTCCTTGAACAAGGCAGGGAACAGTGACAGGATGTCATTACGTTTCTCTGTCTCCCTGCCATGGTTAAAAATAGCTGACTTCCCTTATAGCTTGGATTTATTTGAGTTATATTTGTTTCTTGTGATTAGACAAGTACACCCCGTTTTATTAGATTACCATGTTTTTATGGAATTTAGCAATTTGAAGCAAGAAAAAATATTCAGTGATTTTTTAAAATCATACATTACAAAAATTGACACTTGGCTTTCCTGAAATGATATTTGCAAATTTATTTGCTCGATCATTGTGGCCACCATATAGACTGATGCAAGGATCAGACCATTGGATTCATAGGGCAGTGGCTAGATTTTATTTGCATTTATCATTTTTCTCATAGTTACTCCCCCTCCTAACTCCTTTTTCTTTTCCTTTCATTTTTATTTGTTCTTTTTAGATATACATAACAATAGGTATATTTTGACATATTTATACAAACATGGAATACATCTTATGCTAGCTGGGATTCCACTCTTATGGCTATACACTTCCATCTGTAAAACCTATGCAAAATTTTAATTTAACATCGCTTCTCTTACATGCACTCCATTTATTTCAAAGGTGTTTATTCCTTTTGGTTCCTAAGGAAACTTCGAACTCAAATGAAGAACCATCCGAACCTGAATTTTATTTGACCTCAATATTTAACTCTGGATCTGTTAAAATAAAATAACAATAGCTACATATTATGAATTGAGGAGTCAGCACAGAAGACCACCTATTTCATAGAGGAGTCTGCAGTACAAAACATTGAGAGGCACACACCGCGCAGCTCCAAGAACCACTTTTCACAGTTGTACTTTGCCATTTCACAGGATGGGTGACTCTGGAGTGGTGCCTGGTAATCTTTTTCTGACACCCATTAATATATTTCCTCACTTCCTTGATTGAAGCACTACCTACACTGATCATTGATTTGGAAAGTGGGGCGTGAATGTCCGATGAATTTTAAACAGAACCCTTTAACACTTCGTTCTCTTCCAGCCTTACTCTGCTTTGCGTCGCTGTCCTGTGTCCCTTGCTCCCTTGTCCTGTTGCACCAGAACTAGGCAAGAGAAAAAAGGAGGTGGGCAACAGGGTTCAATCAAAGTTGAAGACAAAGCACCTTTATCTTGCCAGTGTCCTACATGATGATGAAATGAAAAACTGAAGAAATCTCCTCAGTGATGCTTTGGTTTATTTTTAATTTTCTTTTCCTAGTTCTTTGCACACTGAACTACATTGCAATTCTGCTCTGGTCTGTTCTCCTCGTACACTGTGGAAAGCTGACTGTCCCTAAGGACTCATGAGACACCTGTACGATGCTCACTGGGTGCCGCGGGATTCCCTCCTCTCTGCTGCTTCCTGGGTTTGGCAATGAAATGAACGTCTGGGCTTGGAATTGGCATGAGTGGAGAGAGCAATAAAATGTTGGACATTGGCTTTTTCTCCCCATATCTCTTTTATTTGAAGAGAAAGGGATCTTGCCTTTTCCCAAAAGATAATTTTTCAAATTCCCTACAGAACATTTGTTTTTTTAAAAACCTGCATTTTTCTCACATTTCTTAAAGCTGATCTATAAATATCACCTATGTTATAAACTTTTCATTTCGGGAGCAAATATTACCTAGTCAGTATTAAAAAAAAATAGCTACATTACAGTTTTGTCTTTGAAGACTTACAGAAAGTATCAGTAATATAAGCTAGTTGTGTTTCTGTGTGAGAGTGTACCAAAATACTCTTTAATTAATCACACACAGTTTTATCATTTTCCACATACCAGGGAGTCACATGAGGTATAAAAGTATACATCAACATTCTTATGCAATGTAAAATACTACCAAAATAACCAAAATATGATCTCAATTTTTTTTTCTTTTTTTCTTTTTTTTTTTTTTGGCATAAGGTTGAATAGACTGGGATTTCTTTGAGGTTGTCTTCCCAGTACACTTCCTCCATCAGGGTCATCCTGCCTATTTAAATGCGCTCCTTCTCTGGGCCAAAGGCCCAGTTTCCTGACTGCCTGATGCTTTTCACTATCTTTTCCCTCCTGTTCTTCCAAAGTAGAAAAAAGTTCTTAACTTACCCTAAACCAGAAACCTTCTTTTGCTCAGTAGCACGAAGGTTCCAGCTCTTTTGCTGCAGCCTGAAGAGAAAATTTTCTGTCTCCAAAATTCCAGGAGCTCAATCCTGAGCTTTTGATAAGAAGGAGTATAAGGAACTTGGAAAAATTCCTTTCCCAAGACAATAGCTTGGTTTATGAAGCTATTGTCTTGATGCATAATCCTATTATGCGTTTGTCCTCTCTGTTTGAGTGACTTCTTCAGCATGTCTGATCTGTTCACAGACATGCTCCAGGCTGATGGATCCATTACCACTAGAGTGAAGCTTGAATTTACAAAGAGAAAATAATAATAATAATAATAATAATAATAATAATAATTTATAATTTTCAAATGCACTCCCTTCTCTTACCAGTGTAGCAGTACCCAATATTATAGAAATCCACTTAATGTTTCTTCAAATTATTTTTCCTATTTTTTACTTCGTGGTCTCCCAACCAAATATTTTTTGCAAAAGCTGCTAATGAAATAAACGAGGAATCACACATACACTCCGGTGGCAAAATGGCAGCACCACAACAGAGTAAAAAGAGGTGGTGGAATCACTGAGACTGATTGATAGGCATCCCCAAATAGAACACGTAGGTAGTAATCACTGATCCAGCCCATTTTCCTGCCATGCAGCATGCAAGGTGGCAAATTTTGGAAAAGAGAGTTCATTCCTGTGCTGGCTGATCATATGGAGACAGGAGAGAGAGCCTCAAATCTGCCTCTCCAAGGACAGAGCTTGCGGGGAGGTATGGGACAAAGAAGTAGAGATGGTCTGAGGTGTGGGGAGAAGTGAAGGAATTGGTGTCCCACCCAAGTGTAACCAACCTTCCTGTTTCTTCATAGGACAGATGCTCAGAAAAAGGAGTGTTAGTGTGCTCAGAGGGAGGAATTTCACCCATATGACACTGTGAAAGCCCAAGAGAAATGTCAGTCATTTCAACCAGTATAAGGCTACCTCCAGTTCCTGAAAGACAACTCAGGCAACTGCACCATTGTCACCCATACATCACAAGTGTTATCTCTAACAAAGCTAATGGGAGTATTTTGTTTAGTTATATGACCTCTAAAATTACTTTAAAAAGCAAGTGACTAAAAGTAGTTGAAGCTAACAGGTTCATTCAGAACTCCCCTCTGTTCAGCAGTGGTATAGCAGGGTTGATGTGCATTCGGTAATCAAGGTTCCACAAAGGGTCTGCATGTACTATCTTGTGAAACACCAGTTTCCGTTTTGGAAGTTATTGCATTGATATTCTTGAAAACTTTGCAATTGCTGGAATCGTCTTATTTTGAGATATTTCCACTTGCTTCAGTTTCTCTGCCATAATTTCATCAATTTTATGGTGCTGGGACACAGAAAATAATACTCTGAAATTAGGTGCTTTGGCAGGCTGAGTACTTTAAATTGAAGGACATTGGAAGACCTCAGAAGCAGCCTAAAAAGCAAGTTTTCTCTGACCTCTCACCTACTTCCTACCCAGAAGTAGTCACAGAAACAGAATTCCTCCTCCTCAAGCAGGTCTTAGAAGGTAGAATGCCTCTCTACCCAAACCAGCCAAGAAACCTAGAAAGGTCACTCTCTCCCTTCTTCCTTGAAGACCCTCATTCCGGAGGAGTCCTACCCCATGTCTGGGAGGAAGAAGGCTACACAGATACCGTTGGGTTCCCTTCCTTTGTCTGATTGGTTGTTTCCAACCAATCACATTTCTAGATGATTGACATGCTTCTTCAAACCTGACTGTACAAACGGACAAGGTTCCCTAGAAGGATCTGTGATCTGTGATTATTTTTGGTACTTCTGTTCCATCATAGAAGTGCCATATTATACCTTCATATGGTTATTTAGGGGAATAGAATATTTCAATTCATTGATATTTGAAGCAAGTGAGGTTTAGTATGGAGTCATAGATAAACATGAGTGAAGGATAAAGATGAACAGCAAAACATTTCAGAGTCAAGTTCAAGATTTTTCTTTCAACAACTGGTTGGTGAAAGAAAATAAGATAAATCAGAAATTAATTTGCACATGGTGAAGAGAAGGGTTTCAAAGAATAGGAACTGATGTTTTGCTTCACATTCCCTAGCAAGTTTCAGAATAACTGTTGGAAGGCCTGATTTGAAGACTGGGAAATAAAAGTATCTTTGGTCCTTACCCAAAATTCAAGGTGAAACTTAAGTTGCAAAATGTGCTTACCTGTGTTGTCTCTGGAATCATCCTCATGGCTTCTTGTTTCCTCCCAAACTCATCTCTTCCTGCCTCTGCAGAGAAGGTGGTATCTGCCTTTCTGTCTACACTGCAGAGGGGAGAAGTCCCTGATCTCCAGGAGCAGAAACAGGCTATCTTGTTTCCAATGCTTTCAAAAACTACAGTAGTTTCAACCTTGGAAATAAACAAAAGTTGATATAAGTCTTGAGGTAAAATCGTAAAGAGGCTACCATACGACAAGAAATGAGGCTGAAACACATACATTTAAAATTCTAGATCTTTAAAATTACTTGGGCAGATGGATGTGGTTTTGTGGACTGACTTTTTAAGACAGGAAGAAGGAGATTATCACTTCTGGAGACAAAACTCTTCTCTGCCCTGTCCTCTGCTGACCTTGTGACCTGGTTACCTAAGGCCGATTTAACACCTCATTGCAAAACTTGCCCCGCATGTCACTGAGACAGGTTCATCATTTGGCCAGAGGTGATACCATCTTTCTTTTCCTATCTGTGCTTTCCAGCAATCACAATTTTCCTGTGATTTCTGTAATACAAATGAGCAAATAACTGTCTTTCAATTCACTGTGTTGTACTAATAGGATTTTGAAATGTTGGGAGTGCAGAGAAGACAGGATACTCTCACCAACCATCACCTGGACAATTTGTAGAAAAGACTGGTATTATAATGGCCAGGAGAGGGCTAGAGACTCACCCGTGAGGGGGACTAACTCAGGGATGGAAAGTAAGTGCTCTAGCAAACACAGCTCCTACTTTCTTATTTCTCTTTTCTCAGACCTAACCAAGAACAGGATCAGTAACTCCTAAACACAGAGATGCCAGGATCTAGTTACTCTGCTTAGAAAGGGTTCCCTTTCTCCCAAGGCCACCTCTTGAAGCTCTTCCCTGGGAGCCCACATTCTCACTCTCTCTTGCTGCAGATGATTTCTAGGAACAAAATCAGTTTTTATAATAAAAAGGTAATATACGTTTACTGTAGAAAAATGTAAGTAGGGAGAAGTACAAAGTTGAAGAACACTTAAACTTTTGAAACATTTTATGTCCAATATATTTTATCCCCATAAAGGCATAGCAAGAATTACTTTCTGCTCAGCTGTCTCAGGAAGTGAAAGACGAAGGTGAGTCGGTGGCTGATGTGCACAATCGAAGCCCTGTCCAGTTCCTCCAGCTGAACGATTTCTGTGCCACACTGTGGTCCACAGGAAGTAGACAAGGGAGCAGGGATTGGAGAAAAAGCAGAAAATCAAGCACACTTGTATGAACTGTCCTGAGCTGGGCAAGGTCAGTCTGGCCTGAGCGTGCATCTCCAGCCAAATCCTCACTGACAGATTTCTCAGTAGTTTGGCAAGCTGCTTATGAACTGCTTCAAATCAATGACCACGGACATGGACTGCTCTCATGGTTGAGAGACACTCAGGCCTAATTATAAATAAATCTCCCATTTTGGGGGACAGGGGGAGTGGAGGGAGAGGGTTTAGTCCCTGCATGTCTTCAGTGGGTATTATATTGTGGGCCAGACAGTGAATCAGGGAGGATTCAGATTAGCACGATTCATGCAACCATCAGATGAAGGTGGGCTGGGTTGTGTCAATGTCATGGGCTCAGGGTCTCCACTTCTGTGTATGAGTACCTCCCACTATTTGCCCTTCCTACCCTCTAGGCAAATCTGCTTTAATAAATGGATTTGTAAAATGCTTTGTAATTCTTCCATGGTTGATTATCCATGTAAAAGGTTTTCCAAATAACAAACATATAATAGCAAATGAAAACGTGTGATCCTGCTTGAGGTCTCTATGAGTAACAGATTTTAAAAAGGCTACTTCCCTGACAATTGAATCCCTGTCTTTAAAATTTATATTTAAAGTTGAAATAGTTACAACATATGGGTTCAGGAAGTATTAGCCCTCTGTGGTCCTGAACTCTATTGAAAGCATCAGTTTTTATCTGTAAAATAAATTTATGAATGGAAAATATTTATATTAAATATTCTCGGTGGCAAATAACATGAAAGAGAATGGCTGTATTCAGAACAGTCGGAAATAGAGACAAATAGAAGAGATAGAGGAAACTGTTTCATCAAATAGGCCAGCGGCATGTGGAAAAGATTAGCAAAAACAAGATAGGTAACATGAACCACATGTCCACAAGCCAGTACGTTCCGCAGGCTCCTGCTGCTCTTTCAGACGAAAGGGCACTTGAGAACAAATGGACTTGGTGGAGCTGAAGAAGCATGGGGCAGATATGTCAGATTTGTGAAGCAGGACCGAATGCTGACACTGCAGGATCCGGAAAAGCCACAGCTCCCAGGAATGAAAAAATGTTGTGAATGAGTGCTTTGATTATGATACTTTCTAATGTCACAAATAAAGTTATGACATCACTATTTTTAAGAAAAACCCCACTTCTCATTTCATCTTTCCTTTACACAGTCATTTTTATTAATTCACTTTGACTATTCTCTCCCAGTGCATAGGCAGATGCACACCATGGAGTTCTGAATGCTATTTCTGTGAGAGCACGCCTAGGAGACGTTTATTCTCTTTGTGGACAATCACTAATGGTAACAAGAGCTGACCACAGCCCTTAAACTCATCGACACAGATGACCAACGTTTAAATTGACTGCTCATGGAAGACCAGGAGGAAAAGTAAGCCCAGCAAAACATCCAGGGGGCTCTGATGACTCCATTGTCCTAGCAAAGGACACAAAAGAGAAAGGACTTTCTGAAATCAATCAGTTCATTTTAAACCCAGAAGGTAACCACAGATTAGAAATTTTTAATGACTAGGAAACCAATACATTAAAATTATTATATTGGGGTTTTCTTTGACTCATTAGAACTAAGGAGTCTTGAAACTGTTTTAGTATTAAGAAAGAACTCAAAGGAATGTTATGTCAAATTATTCCTTAGAAAAATCATTGTCCCTCTTGTAGCTCACCATCAGCAATTCCCGTTTGTTTGCTGGAAGATGTTGTGTTTCAATGGCGACCATTCCTGATACAAACCTTTTGATTGTCAAGTTATCAAAATCCCTGCTAAATCCACTGTAGGTGAGGATTGGAGAAAAGGCAAGATGGTGGGGTTTGGGGAAGGACATTTAAAAAATATTTTTTAAAGCCTTTGATTTTTGAGTACACTTTGATCTAAGAATTCTTTCTAGAATTTATCCTAAGCACTAATTGTGGGACTGCTTATAAATGAAAGGAATCCAGCAGGGGAAAGGAAAAAGAAAGGAAGATAATATTTTACAATGTACACATCTCAAAATAAGGAATTAATATCCTTTGTATTAAGAACACACAATAAGGTACACTGTTGTTTTATTTGAGAATTACTCCTTTTACCAAGTTCATTCCACTCTTGCATCAGGCTCTTGGGTGTTTCCTGCCTCCCACTTACTCTGGATAGCATTCCTGGTCAGTAGAACTATGGACCATCTCTGTCAATTCTCTCACCACCCACATCCCTGGTCTCTTCTGGTCAAGGCTCATCCTGGCCCAACTCACTGCCAACCCTGCAGTGACCAGTTCCATCTGGACACTCTATGGACACTCGGGTCTGGAGCACACACCTTGCGCTTCTGCAAGGTTCTGCCTCTTTCTCCCCACTGTCCCATATACGTGTCCTGTCTCTTCTGGGGGCGACGTTATGGCTTAGGAAGAGCATTTCTGTGCTGTTCATTCCCTTGAAACACAAGGACATTGGCAACAACAATGCTCTGGAAGATTTGGAGAAGGTGACCGTGGGAGAGAAAGAGAAAAGGTGACTGATTTAGATCCTGAAGACAGGAAGGGCACTGGAAGAACTCAGGGCTGACCATGGACCCCATCCAACATCTCGTTGACTCTCCAGAGTGAGGTGACACTTTCTGAACTGCCTCCTGGGGCCTGGCCACCCGTGCTCACCAGTGATTCATCTGCCAAGATCATAGGAGAAGGCGAGGTGATCCCTCAAACTCTTTCCAACAACCACGAATTCCCTTCAGAGCAAAACCCCTCATGTGGAAAACCAGGCCAGTGTATGTTGATTTCATTGCATCAAAAGTAATTTGGTCTCAAGAAATTTTACACTTGTGCCACTTTATTACCTCTGAAACAGAGTTGGTTAAGTTGCCGTTTTTTAAATATTATTTAAGAAATGTAATTTCTTTATTCCCCTATGTGCATATACGATTACACAACCAGTCTAACTCTACATCACGTACAACCAAAAGAATGAGAATTTGCACTCCATTTAAGTATGAGTTGTCAAAATGCATTCTGCTGTCATGTGTAACTAATTAGAACAAATAAAAAATACAAAAAAATAAATATATTTTCTGTAACTCAGAAACTCATCCCTAGGCAGAAATACACAGTGAGCTCTGACTAGCAGTATGTAGCTCATTCTTGATCTGCCCATATCCATTTCAGACCAAGGTACATGCAAATGTGCATTAGCAATGTGTATTTCATTATGCAAAGCGTTTTGTAGATTACTTTGTGTGATAAAAACATCTTTTGCAAATATGAGTATAGTTTTATAATTTTTTAGTTTTAATTAGCAGGCAAAGTCAAGTTTACAGAAATTCAGCGTAGTCTGCTACTTCTATGGAGTCATTTAAAGACATCCTAAATAATAAGAGTGAAGATAGAGTACCTTCTTCACCGGTGTCCTACCCTGCCTACATTTGCTATGATCAGAGGCATATGAGAGTGCTAGAAGAAATGGACATTTTACCCCCTGTAAAAGGTAATCTATCAGCTGGTTAGCATTTGAGTGTGAATTACTTAAAATCAATGTGATCCACTGTGATTTAGCAGGCAAGGTGTCAAGGACTAGTATAAGGCAGAAAGGTATTGATTTAGAAACAGAGGGAGAGTAAAAGGAGGTAAGAAATGTTCAACAAACAATGCCGATGCGACAACAGGGGGCCCTGACATGTCCCCCGTCCCCTAAATGCTATAAGGGAAAGCTGAGTTGTCAGATTGATAAACCAGAAGATGGTGGGCACCTAACCCTCAAGACTGTCTAAGTCTAGTATTGGTGCTAAAGGGGCTCATATGTAGAAATTTATACTGGCCGTTTTAACGCAAATTATTTTCTTTGGCATTCTAATGTTGAAGAAAGATTAAAACTAAAATAAGGTATTGCTGTGTGAATGAGAAGTCAATTCGTTATCATAAATTCAATTTAAATTAGGTAGTATAGAGGGGTTTTCACATCGCTTCTTTATCTGTTTGCCTTTTCCCTCACCCTACTTTAATGAATTCATTTCATTTTCAGTATGGAAAGCATCTCAGCAACTGGTATGAAAACTCAGCAGTTTGTCTTCTGCCATTGAACAGAAAACAGCAGACGAGCTCTTCCAAAAATCCCCCTGCCTGGTCCAAGGAAAGTGCTGGCAGATGGGCTTCCTGGATTTCCTAGGTTCCCTGGAGTCTCCTTTCTGTAGAATGTATAATTCTTCAGAAATTTTGGTGTGAATTTCAAAGACTACATGGTCATTCCGCAAAAAAAAAAAAAAAAAAAAACTGTGTGATTATTAAAACGAAGTATTTTTCTCATTCTTTTGTCTCCAAATCCCACATCCAATAGCTGGAAAGGGAGTCCAATCTTCCCAAAATGACTATGCACTGCCAAAATGAGACAGTTTAATTTAAATAATAAATAAGCTCCATGGTTACCTTTTGCTCTAATCCAGGCTAAACTTTAGCACCTGATCTGGCTTCCAGTAGGATCGCAGCAACATGGAACCATACAGTATAAGATTGTACTTGATTTATTAAAGCAATGAATTAGTTTTATTGTAGGTGATTAAATGTATTTTACTTTTTAAAGCACAAGAACTAGAAAAGAAAAGCATCGTTACAATCTGAAAATAACTAGAAAGATAAGTTCATTAACTTGCCCACACTTGTGAATCATAAAAACCTTGTTAAAAATGACTCCCCAGCCTGCTGTATTAGCTTCTTTATGAGGTAATTTCTCCATACAGTAATAAGATTTTTCTTTTACTCTCCAGTGCATATTAAACCCACTAATCTTCTTTTATAAACTATAGTTTCAGCCACTTTCTCAATTTACTCACTTTAAAGATACACTCCTATTAATATTAAAGGTAGCAAATGCAGATATGAACTTTGCAAAACATGCTTCCGGATTTATGGCACAATCTTTAAACAGTGTATTGCAATGGCACAAAAGGGAAAAAGCCGTAAATGTCGAGTGTCTTGTGGCAAACCAAACAATCTTAGTCCCTGTAGAATTAATTTCCCACCCCATTCATTATGTGAATGAACTGTAGACATATTTTCTACTGTCAGCAAATAAAAACAGAATGGAAAGACTCAGTTCGCTGAAAGAAGTAAAATAAAATCTTGCACAGGGGCAACACAGATGCCAATGATCTGACTGATTAGCATTATGAGTGTCCTGGGGAAAGGACAACGGGTCACCATTTCTACCTGTAGATAGATCCCAAAGGGTCAAGGTTGGCTTTTGTTTTCTGAAATCAGACAAGTCACAATAAGCGGTTGAAACTGAAGTCTTTCAAAGGTTAGGTCCCAGTCATGTTGCTTTTACCTCTTTATTTCAGTAATTCCCCCAAAAGATCCAATATTTTAAAACTTATTATTTAATGATGGTGTCTGTCATTGTTAACACTGTTTCAAACATCCTCAAGTGGGTAATGCATGTTGAAAATGACGAACTAACTCAAACTGTTATAGAAATGTCCTTTAGAAGATAAAGTAGAAGCAATTGCCCCAACACTTTTTTTTCTCATTGAAGTACAGATTAAGAATTTCCCTGTTGCCTGGCAGTTGGACTTACTTTGCTTATTGAAAAAAGCAATTTGAATTGTTCTTGGTGCACTAAACTTAGGAGAGACATTTGAAACACATGAGAGAATGACATAGAAACACAGGAAGGTTCTTGAAGACCAAAGAAGACTAGACAAACATTTCAGCTAAAAAGAAAGGGAGAATGAAGGGAAGATGCAGAAGAGGAAATGCAACAGGCCAACAAATACATCACAAAGTGTTCGCTTCCTCCACTAGTTAAAAATGCAACTTCAAAACTTTCATGGAAATATCACTTTTTTTCCAAGATCAGATTGCAAAGATTAAGAGCAATGGAAATACCTGCAAAGTTTAGGAAAAAGTTTATTGCTGATGAGCACGTGAATAAGGACAATCTTTTGAGCCACATTTAATAAATGTTGAAAGAAGTGTAACATTGACCAAACATACCTAAGATGTATAAAGGAGTTGTAAGTGAGAGAAAAGAACACTGATGACGACATAATGCTCATCAATACTTTATTAGTTTAGAATGAAGAACATATTCAGTCACAATTGTATTTGCTAATGTTAAAAGATGTTCATGATATATTAAGTAGAAAAGCAAATTACCAGAAACCACACATTGCATGATGTGTTTTTTTTTTTTTTAAGTACAAATAAATAGATAGGTGTGTTCTGTGAAAAACCAAAGGGGAAAAAAAAGAATAAGTAAGATTTACACTAAAATGTCTGAAATAGCTATTGGTGTGAAATAACCTATGCT
The DNA here is from genome assembly GCA_020662805.1 of Glaucomys volans. Lineage (NCBI taxonomy): Eukaryota > Metazoa > Chordata > Mammalia > Rodentia > Sciuridae > Glaucomys > Glaucomys volans. The sequence continues at coordinate 1,377,351 of JAJEJO010049826.1, forward strand.
AATTATTTTTTACATTTGACTATTCTTCCTTTCCATCCATCAAATGCATTGCATAAACAAATACTTTGAGGCTAATTTCCACCTTCCATAGATGAAATGCTTACTGTTAGAAGAAACTAAGTCCTAGATATATTTTTAGCTTTCATAAGTGACACAAGTCATTCAAGTATGTGTAAACGTATATAAAACTTAGAATAGATTATTACCAAAAATTATGTAAGGTTTCTGACATTAAGTAGACATTTGGGAAATAAAAACATCTGTAATGTTAAAATAAGTAAATTTAACCACTTGATTAAATTAGCAGTTTAAAAATGTTCCTTCTTGTTTCCTCCTTTTTAATGTTTTAAATGTCATTACAGATGTGAACTTATACCATGTTTTAGATGTTTCGAAAACTGCACACACTTATTAAACTCTAATATTTCAAAGTTAGCAAACTATTCATTGAAACGAATTCATGGAGTAATTATCAAGTAGATTTTCTCCACACTTCTTTCTTCTGCGGCACTGGGTTTCATCCTCTCCCACTCCTTGTTCCTGTTCTCTCCTCCCGTTTCTTTATCAGCCTAATCGGTTGCTCATTCCTTCCATCTCATAAGCCTCCATAAGTCATGGACTTCTTGATAAAGAGGGACAGGCAATGAGAAGGGTGGATTGGGGGATGGAAGCAAAGGGTTTCCTGTGTGTGACTTTTCCCGGAGGGGCTCTATCTTTTCTTAGATAAGGAGTTACCTTTCTTTTTATTATTTCCTCCAGTCTAATTCTGCTGTGGAATCCCCCTTTTCATTTCTTTGCTATACTCTAGGTGACCAACTTGTTCTCAACCTTATTTTCCTTCTAATAATCATGGTGGGACACTTGTCCTTTCAATCCCTGTAGTCTTTCCTGTCCCTTGACCATCACATCAACTCTCTCCATGACAAAGCTTTCTTTTTTATTATTCATTACAATTTACTTATTTATTTCTTATTTTTACAAACTGCATTTTGATTCATTTTGATGCAAATGGGGTTCAACTTTTCCTTTCTATGGTTGTGCACCATGTAGATTCACACTGTTCATGTAATTACACATGTAATGAGGTCTGTCTCATTCTACTATCTTTCCTACGCCCACCCCCTGCCTCCTCTCATTTCCCTCTACATAATCTTAAGTTCCTCCATTCTTCTCTCACCCCCCACCCCCCCCCACCCCCATTATGTATCATCACCCACTTACTGCGGAAAACATTCAGCCTTTGGTTTTTGGGGATTGGCTATTTCCCTTAGCGTGACAAAGATTTCTTGGTGCCAACATTTCAAAACAATTTTGTTGGACTCTTCCCTTATACCAGGGGTTGCTCTCACGGTCGGGATTCCACCTGATTCTTTCTGCAAAGCTATTAATGGAGAGTCATTTCCTCGGAGATGCTGACTCCTGTATCAAGGGTCAATATCCTGCAAGCCCCTTCTTAAAATAAGCGGGAGGTACTTTGGTCAAAAGTTAACTAAAGCATAAGTCAGTGCTAGGAGAAGTTCGGGATGAAGGAAACTAGCATTTGTGCAAAATAGTTAAAGAAATCTTGACTTATAGCAATGAGAATAAAAATACTAAATAAGTGTGAAGAGTTTAGACCCTTTTCTGCCTCTAGCAGCTAGCAAGCGCCTCTCATATAGTGTCACCAGTGTTAGATGAATGAGGACCTAAGTGATGGAGAGTGAGCTCATTCAGAGATTTAAATACTGAAAAGAGAGAATCAACTCTTTCTTCCATTATTTTTTTTTCAAAAGAAATTGAACATTGTTTTATCACAATTACATGTCTTATGCCTAATTGTAGCAAGATATAAATGCTTAAGTCTCAGAACCTGTTGCATTTGGTCATCATGTCCAGCAATCACCTGCATCTTCTACTCAGGCTTCAAGTTCGCCTTTCTGGTTGAGGAAGGGCCTAGCAGGTTGGCATGGTTAATCTGGGCTGTTCCTCCCTTCTGCGTACATATGCTGCTTCGGATGACAGATGGGAGCATTGGCTGGCTGCACAGACTGCAAAGACTGAGGATCACAGGGCAAAAGGGATGCTGGAATAACAAAAGACCAGCTCCAAGATCCTAAGCATAGAGGTTCCTTTTTCCTGGCTTGCCCCAGTCCCCGCACAAGGAAATTGTTAGGGGTTGTTTTGCAATTTTGTTGACCAGCCCGTGGCAGAAGCAGCCTGTAACAGTGAGCTTAGCCTTATTTGTCTCAGACATTAAAGTTACCCTTTTTATTTAAGTGTTTTATTCTGGCATTTTGGAAAGATACATGATGCCAAACAGAATATTTATAACAAATCTTTTAAGGTTTATTCTCATCTATTTTTGCCCTCAAAGGTCGTTTCATAAAAGAGATCAAAAGGCAGTTTCTTCCAGGCCAGCTCAGTGGGTGGCCAAGAGCAGATTAAGTACTAGCAGAGCCCTGAAGAAGTACAAATCTGCATGACTTGTTCTACACAGTTCCAGAATATATTGTCTCGATTACTATGCCACATAATTACATATATGAAGTAGTTTAATTATAACTGATATAATGAAAAAGCATTAAAAATGATCTTGAAACAAGCTTACCAAATGGGCTTCCTGTGAATATCTCAACCCTTTGCTGGTGGTAGCTTGTTTATTCAGTAATTTAAAAATCTTCAGGAGTCCTAACATAATTTTGTGGGTAAGCCTTATCCAAAAACTAGATTTCATCTTTCCAGTTGTTAACATTTTAGTGTTAGAAAAAAATTGCACTTTTGGCTTGCAATTTATTTTTTCCAGACCAGCACTGATTAAGTAAAACTTTGGATTGGGAGTTGGTATTGCAGAATTTTCTCTTTAATATCTTGTGACTTTCATAGGTTCCTTCAGTCAGCACTTCTCCCTGTGAGGGAGGCGAAATACGAGGCCCTTGGGTATACAAAAATGAAAGGGATAGAATGACTGGTATCAAGAAGGTGAAATCCAACAGGAAAGCCAAATGTGTGAAACAATGGAAATTTCTGCTGCAGGGTGAGAAACCCTGCAGACCTCCCTGCCAAGTAGCTCATGGGACATGAACAGCTCTGTCAAGGGTGCAGAGAAAGTTTAAATTCAATCAACAAGTAAATGGCACTTACCAAGCATGTGCCAGACTCCCAGGAGAAAGAAGAAAATCATAGTGGGAATTAGAATCACACACAGGTAAGTTAGGGAACTGCACCAAGTGGGTAAGGGCAGATGGAAGGACGAAAGAGAAAGAGAGAGAGAGAGAGAGGGAACAAGAAGATAAAGGCAGGTAAATCCACAGCAAGAAGGCAGCTCCAAGACGAACCTCATGGCTCACAAACAACCACCAACTGCTGGGTCTGCAGTGCACACCTGTCATCCCCCTGCTCAGGAGGCAGAGGCAGGGGAATCGTAAGGTCAAGGTCAGTCTGGCAGCTTGGAGAGACCCTGTCTCAGAATGCAATATCAAAGGGGCTGGGGTGTAGCTCAGTGGCTTAGCACTTGCCCAGGACATGGGAAAAACCCCAATACATAAACAGAAGAGAAAAGAAACAAAAAGAGAGGAGAAAGGAGCCACCACACTGATATGATCTGAGTTGTATTGGGGCAACGCTGACTGGCAAGAGAAGAACAGAGGGAGGAAACAAATAGGGAACTGAGAGAAGGATTCCAGACGTTTAGAGTTTCAGAGGACAGGTGATGCGTGCACTGACTAAAAGATAGCAGGAAACTAAGGAACAGCTTTGATGGGAGATGAAGAATCAAAAGAAAGGCACAAGTTTCAAATTAGAAAACACTGGTGAGGGCGAGTCAAGGATAATCACTAGGTAGGCTGAGTGGGTTTTATTTATTTGTTTGTTTACTTATTTATTTATTTTTACACCAAGGATTGAAGCCAGGGGCATTTAACCACTGAACCACAGCACTTTTTATATTTATTTAGAGACAAGGTCTTTGTAAGTTGCTTAGGGACTCACTAAGTTGCTGAAGCTGGCCTTGAACTTGTGATCTTCCTGCCTCAACCTCCTGAGCCACTGGGATTACAGGCCTGCACCACTGTACCCTGCTTAAGTGGATAGATTTTAGAGCTGGAAGCACAGAGGAAGAGGAGGAAAAAGCAAGCCTCTTACCCTGCTAGAATCAACTTCATTGGGCAAAATAATTCATAATATCAGCAGGAGATGTTTGGTATAATGACACTCTGACTACATTTATGTCTTCAATGGAAAAATCTACACTATGACCCTACTGTATGAAATGGTAGAAGCCTCATGACCAGTGGGCAGAATAATGGCCCACCACCCAAATCCCTGCAATCTGTGCATGTTACCTGACCAAGCAAAAGACGTCTTACAGATGTATTTAAGGGTTTAGAATTTCATATGGGGAGATCCCAGGTAGCCTCATCTAATCTCAGGATCCCTTAAAATAAAAGAAGGCAGAAGGAGTCAGAGAGGTGTGGACGTAAAGACTCCAATTAAGTTGCTTGTTTGAAGATAGAGGAAGGGGCCAAGAGTCAAGAAGCACTGACTCCCTCTGGAGCTTAGAGCACTGCTCTGCTCAGAGCCTGCAAGGAAATTGGGATGTCAGTCCAATATCCACAAGGAACTGAATTTTGCCAGCAAATGAAATGAAAATGTAACAGAATCCCTCCTTGATCCTCCAGGAAAGGAAGACAACCTGCCAACATTTTGATTTTATTCTGGTGGGATCCATAACAACTAAGACTTCTGAGCTACAAAACTTTAAAGTAAAAAATTCTGTTGTTTTAATCAATAATTTGTTATGGCAGCAACATAACACTGATACACCAACTTAGAACATAGAGGCAAGGACATCTCAGAACCAAGGCAAGGACAGGGCGAGGAGAGAGGAGGGAGGTAAGACTCCACACCCTGAATTCTAATGGCCATCGAGAAAGACAATTCACCATGCTGGAAAGAAGAAGAAAGAAAAAAGAGGAGGTGGAGAAAGAATCACCATGGACCAAAGAGCTGAAGAGAAGGCAATAAAATTTTGGGCCACAACACCAAATTATGAGTAACAAAAACAGCATCTTATTGGCAACATGTAGACCAATGGAACAGAATAGAAGACACAGAGACAAACCCACACAAATACAGTTACCTCATACTAGACAAAGGCTCCAAAAACACACATTGGCGAAAAGATAACCTATTCAACCAATGGTGCTGGGAAAACTGGAAATCCATATGCAGCAAAATGAAATTAAATCTCTATCTCCCACCCTGCACCAAACTCAACTCAAAGTGGATCAGATACTAGGGACTAGAAGAGAGACCCTGTGCCTAATAGAGGAAAAAGTAGGCCCAAAGCTCCACCTTGTCCACCTAGGATCTGACTTCCTTAACAAGACCCTTAATGCACTGAGGTAAAATCAAGAATCAATAAATGGGATGGATTCAAACTAAAAAGCTTTTTCTCAGCAAAGAAAACAGTCAATAATGTGAAGAGAGAATCTACAGAATGGGAGAAAATCTTTACCACACGCATGTCAGACAGAGCACTAATCTCCAGGATATAAAAAGAACTGAAAAAACTTAACATCAAAGAAACAAATGAACCAATCACTAAATGGGCAAAGGAATGCAACAAGCACTCCACAAAAGAAAATACACAGTCAACAAATATATGGAAAAATGTACATCAATTCTAGCAATAAAAGAAATGCAAATCAAAACTACTCTAAGTTTTCATCTCACTCCAGTCAGAATGTCTATTATCAAGCAACAATGAGTGTTGGCGAGGATGTGGGGAAAAGGTAACTCATACATTGCTGGCAGAACTACAAATTGGTATAGTCACTCTGGAGAGCAGTATGGAGATTCCTCAGAAAACTTGGAATGGAACCACTATTTGACCCAATTATTCCACTCCTCACTTTATACCCAAAGGTATAAAGGAATTAAAATCAGCATACTATAGTAACGCAGCCACATCAATGTTTATAGCAGTTCAATTCACAAGTGCTAAACATGGAACCAACCTAGATGCCCTTCACCAGACGAATGGATAAAGAAAATATGGTACATATACACAATGGAATATTACTCACCCTTAAAGAAGAATGAAATCATGGCATTTGCAGGTAAATGGAGCTGGAGAATATCATGCTAAGTCAAACACCAAAAACCAAAGGCCAGATGTTTTCTCTGATAGGCAGATGATGATCCATAATGGGGGGTGTAGGGGAAAATGAAGGAACTTTGTGTTGTGCATAAGGGAGTGAGGGGAGGGCGGGGGTGAGGGGATGGGAAGTACAGTGGAATGAAGTAGACATTATTACCCTATATAGATGTATGATTACACTATCAGTGTGACTCTGCACCATATACAACCAGAGGAATGAGAATTTGTGCTCCATTTGTGTACAATGTGTCAAAATGCATTCTACTGTCAAGTAGAGCTAATTAGAACAAATTAAAAATTTAAAAAAATTAAAAATCATAAAATCATTTTCTTCTCTGTTATAAGTAGCAAAATACAGAATTCTTTCCATGTATATAATTGGGACTAGGAAATGCATACCTTAGTTCATAAGACATTTTCTTCATATCACTAGGAAAACTTTGTTAATACAAATATTAGAATAATATAGCACTTGTTATACATTTTATTTATTTGCATCTGCCTTATTACCAGCCAACAGTTATGTAACAAAAATAGACACAATAGCATAAAATTCAGTGTGTTTGTCAGGAATCCTTTGCTTGGAAGCAAGACAAGGCAGCCATAAGCAACCTCCTAAAAGGGAATTTGGTGTTCAGATTTGAGGACACCTCAGGGGATCTGAGAAGAATGAAGCAAGCCTTCCTCAGGACTGACTGATGGGGGATCCCATGAGGTCCCCAAATGTCTCTAACTGTGCTCTTGTTCTGTCCCATTCTGGGGACTTTCTCACTAATTGTGGCCTCCCTTTGTTCCTGGTCCACAGACAGCATGGGGTTATTAAGAGCAGCACGTTTTCCTTTCATTAAAGGCCCCTGAAGAAGCATTGGCTTGCCTCTCTCTGCCCCAAGTCCAAACCAAGAAAAGACAACATAAGGGTCTGAGTTTGTGAGTTCTTTCTCTTGCCCTCTTCTGCTCTTTCACCTTTTACTATGTGAGGATGCTGCCAGAAGGCCCTCACTAGAAGCCAGCACCTTGATCTTCAACTTCCCAGAATCCAGAATGGTAAGAAAATAAATTTTTATTATTTATAAATGATTCAGCCTCAGGTATTCTGTTATAGCAGCATAAGCAACTAAGACAGAGGGGTGCTAGTGTAAGCTCTGAAGTCCAAAGGGCTGAGAACCAGGAGTAAGGTGTTCAATGTTGAAGGAAATAAGCATGCCAAATAGAGAAAATTCCTCCTTCCTGTGTCATCTGGTTCTATTTGGTCTCTTAACAAATTGAATGATGTCCACTCACACCCAAGTGCTACTCTCTTCTGGAAACACACTCAAGGACACTCAGAAATAGCATTTTGCATAGTCCTTGAAACCCTAGCCAGAGCAAATAGAAGAAAGAGATTAAAGGGACTAGAATAAGAAACGAAGAACTCAAACTATCCCTATTCAATGATGATATGATTCTATATTTAGAAGGCCCAAAGAACTCCACCAGAAAGCTTGTAGAGCTCATAAATGAATTCAGACAAGAAGCAGGATATATAATTAATATCCATAAATCAATAGTGTTCCTATACACCAATGATGAATCAGCTGAAAGAGAAATCAGGAAAAAGATCCCATTCATGATAGCCTCAAAAAATGGGATTATATATCATCTTCTACTTATCAGGGAAAGCATTTGGCCTTTGTTTTTTGGGGATTGGCTTATTTCACTTAGCATAATATTCTCCAATTCTATCCATTTATCTGCAAATGCCATAGTATTATTCTTCTTTATGGCTGAACAATATTCTGTTGTGTATATATACCACAATTTCTTGGGGGAATGGGAGGTGAGAAAAGAATGGAGGAACTTTAGAAAGCATAGAGGGAAATGAGAGGGAGAGGGGGTGGGGATATGAAAAATGGTGGAATGAGACAGACATCATTACCCTATGTACCTGTATGATTACATGAATGGTGTGAATCTACATCATGCACAACCATAGAAATGAAAAGTTGTACCCCATTTATGTACAATGAATCAAAATGAAGTCTGTAAAAAGTTTTTAATAAATTAAATAATTTTTAAAATGGGAATTAATCTAACAAAAGAGACCAAAACCTCTATAGTGAAAACTGTGGAACACTAAAGAAGTTAATTAAAGATCTTAGAAGATGGAAAGATCTTCCATGTTCTTGGATAAGCAGATTCAATATTGTCAAAATGACCATACTACCAAAAGCTCTATACAGATTTAGTGCAATTCCTAAAATTTCCAATGATGTTCTTCATAGAAATAGAAAAGGCAATCATGAAATTCTTTTGGAGTAACAAGAGGCCCAGAATAGCCAAAGTAATCATTACTTAGAGGAGTGAAGCAGGAGGCCTCACAATACCAGACCTAAAACTATTACAGAGCTATTGTAACAAAAACAGCATGGTATTGGCAGAAAAACAAATTTGAAGACCAGTGTAACAGAATAGAACACGTAGAGAAAAGCCCACGTTAATACAGTTATCTCATACGAGACAAAAACACCATAAACATACAATGGAGGAAAGACAGCCGTCTTTACCACCCGCACCTCAGAGAGAGCATTAATCTCCAGGACATACAAAGAACTCAAGAAACTTAACACCAAAATAACAAATAATCCAATCAATAAATGGGCAGAGGAACTGAACAGGCACTTCACAGAAGAAGAAACATGAATTGTCAAAAACAGTATGAAAAAAAATTTCAACATCTCTAGCAATTAGAGAAATGCAAATTAAAACTACACTGAGATTCCATCTCACTCCAGTCGGAATGGCAGTTATCAAGATGACAAGAATAGTGTTGGTGAGCATGTAGGAAAAAAGGTAACTCATACATTGCTGGTGGGACTGCAAATTAGTGCAGTCACTCTGGAAAGCAGTATGGGGATTCCTCAGAAAACTTGGAATGGATCCACCATTTAACCCAATTATCCCACTCCTTGGTTTATAGCCGAAGGACTTAAAATCAGCATACTACAGTGATGCAGCCACATTAATGTTTATAGCAGGTCAATTCACAATAGCCCAGCTATGGAATCAACCTAGATGCCCTACAACAGACAAATGGGTAAAGAAAATGTGGTATATGCACATAATGGAATATTACTTGGCCATAAAGAAGAATGAAGTTATGGCATTTTCTGGTAAATGGATGGAACTAATCATGTTAAATGACATAAGCCAGTCCCCAAAAACCAAAGACTAAATGTTCTCTCTGATATGTGGACACTAACCAACAACAAGGGAAGATAAGAAGAGAAGTTATGGGATTGGACAAAGGGGGATGATGGGAGCAGAAGAGGGATATGTATAGGAAAGACAGCAGAATGAACTGGACATAACTTTTCTATCCTTTTATATAAATACACCAGTTATATAAATACACCTTTTATATAAATACACCAGTGTAACTCTACATCGTGTACAACCACAAGAGTGGAATACTAATTCAAATAAATTATACTCCCTGTATGTAATAATATGTCAAAATACACTCTACTGTCTTGTATATCTAAAAAGAACAAATTTAAAAAATAAATAAATAGCATTTTACCAGCTATGGAGGTGTCCCATAGCCCAATCATGTTGACAGCTAATATTAGTCATCAAATATACACCATTTATTTGTAATTTTGCAATCCATTTACTTTTATAAAAATGACTATATTGAATAACTGTTTCCCTGAAAATATAGCAATCAGTTCCGTGAGCTGTCTTATGCAGTTACAAAAACCCAATACTGATCATTTACTGATTTCAGTAATTAGTCATAAAGACTAAGTATTAGATGACAGCTAGTTAGAACTTGGTAGTAGACAGAAAGCAAAGTTTTCAACGTTTGCTTCACCCTCAGAGCTGACGCTGTCTGAGTGTCATGGGTTCCTCCTTGGCTTGGCCATTTTTGGTCTACTGATGACAGTTTTGAGCCTGGCAGCAGCTTGTTTTGATGGCCTAGAAACCAATTAAATTTGATGAGCTCTAAATTTGTTATTGTTGCTAGTTTTAATTTTATGATTAATTTATTTTAGCTTGCAATAATAAAAACTATTTTGCTCCTTAAATTCATGTAGGAAACATAACCTTCTTATTACAGATCAAAAGCTTCAACCTTCTAACTCCTTTTTCTTCACTGAATGAATATCCATGATAAAATTTTGGGAAAATATGGAATTCCCTAGGAACATAGCTGTTTTCTAATAGCTTGATGCACTGTATTTAAGCTTTTATATTTCCTCCCTAGATTGTAGGAACTTAAGCTTCTGAAACATAATAAATAAACACTATGGTCCAAAATATGAAGATGAGATAAGAAATTGATGAAATAGCTATAAAATATTTAAAGGATGTCAACAATGAAATCCTATTGCCTTTACATTCTACACTCAAAAGCAAAACTTGGTATTTTGGAACTTCGGCATCTGGTTCAGAAAAGTAATGGCAGAACCAAGAGTGGAAAGAAAAATTTCAACATGTGGGGGAATTTCTGAAAGTTGGATCTGAATCAATTCAGAAATTTCATATATGGATGCCCTGAAAGAAATATTTTGCACAGATACAAGCAGATAATTTTGAAGAAATGGCACTCGCTTTCCATTTGGGTGTAGTGAGTTGAAGTAGAAACAGGATGCAGAGAGAGAGTCTAAATGATGATCCGGAAAAAAAACATGGTAGCCACCAGCTACTGTTGTTATGAAAATCTGAATGAGCTTCTTCTCTCCATTTAATAATAAATAATCAAGAAACAAGGAATCAGTGCTAGATGGATTGTATGTTGGGGAGAATTATGGTAGAAAGAGATTTTATTTGAAATTTCCAGCAGCTGCTTTGTGATGATCTCACTCTCATGTTTCACCTATAAGACAGAAAATCATTCACACTGGAGTAGGTAGAGTGGACAGTCAGGAGTCTACAGTCTGCATGCTAATCCCAGCTCTGTCACTGATCAGTTGTGTGAACTTGGGCAAGACGTTTAAATTCTTATCCATTAGTTCCCCCATATATATAATAAGGATAATAATGACTAACTCATAGGGTTGTTGTAGAATTTTAATGAATTAGTGTTCCATTTAGTAAATCAATGTATACAAATATATTGGAAATGGCAGCAATCTTCCTGATCGTAGCCATGGTCATTATTGTTGTTATATTATTATTATTACAAAAGGACAGTAAGCTATATATGTCGACAGCCTAAAATGTTGAAAGGATGCTACCCAACAAATTTTTAAAATTGAAGATAATGATGATTGCTTAGATAGTTCCCAGAGGAAAATCATCTGCAATATTAAGAACTATCTATCAAAACAAGAAGTTGAAAAAAAAAAAAAAAAAACAAGAAGTTGGAAGAGTGACTCCACAAAACAGATGCAGGTGATAAAATTCTGCAGCTGGACCTAATAGTAGGAGCTTCTGGCAGGGGCACCCATGATTTAACATTGTCTGACCTGGTAGGAAAGGAATCTGGGCAAGCTCCCTCATAATTTTAGGGAAACTCTTCCTACATGGAACAGTTTAATTGAAATTCAAAATTCTACAAATTCCTACAAATTCTAGGAATTTTCTAGGATGCGTCTTGCATCTAGGATCACATCATCCTTACCCAATAATCCTGGAGCTGTTTTCTGTCACCCAGGGCTTATTTGTCTCCTCACTGTGCTCCAGGAAACTGGGTCTAAACCACTCTCCTTTCCTTAAGTGGAGTTATTTAGAAATTCATAACAGTTTTTCTTTAAGTTCTGTACAGGGATGGTCTAGGGTAAAGAGAGAAATGATAGCTTAATGGAAGGACTGAAATTCCAATCACAGCCACAGCAGAGTGTGGTCGTGTGTGTAGATGTGTGTGCTCATGTGCATTGGGGTATGTGTGTGGCGTATAAGTGGACCCACGTGCGTGCAAAAGGAGAGGTCTGTGAATCCATGGCAGCATGAATCAACGTCTAGAGAACAGGACAACATCCACCATACAGTGCAACCTGTCCTGAAGAATCCACAGACCTTGGAGGAAAGGAGGAAACTAGCATTTGTCAAAGATCCCACCCTGACTATGCTCCCAGATCTGAATCGCAATGAAGGCTTAGTGATAAAATGTGATCGGCTTCAAGTTTACGGATGATCCTGGAGGGTTATTTGAGGTATTTTTAAAAGAATGTTGTCAGATAAATTACATGAGAAGAAAAGTAAATGCTCAAAGAATTAAAATCAACAGAGACAAGTCAAGATAAGAAAAGCTGAAATCAGGTAATAAACTATTAAGACATGAACTCTACAAGAAACAGGGAAAGTTTGAACGAACAGGTTGTTTTCATAGACTCAGAGAAAGCAGTCTGTGGGATAAGCATAGATCATCCGCTCTTAGCCAGCTTCTCAGGAGGAAGAAAGAAAGAAACCAATCCCACACACTCCTTAATTTGACTATCTATAATTTCCCAAATGGGTCATCGCTTTTCCTCATAGTTCTATGTAACTTATCCAATATTTTCATGTTTTTGCACCTTTTTCAGGATGCCTTGATCACCTACACCTCCCCCAAGTAACTATTCTGGTTTGGGGTGTTTAAGGAAAAAATATGACTTGTTGGATTGAAGCTAAGTTTTCAACCAAACTTCCAGCTTCATTTTTACAGTGTTAACAAGCTCAGTCCTATGAAAAAGTTGTCCTCCATCTGCTTAATTTATAGGACCAGGTCAGTCCCACTGCTGTGCTTACCAAAGACCTGAGCATGTGCCACTACTGCCTCCGAACTCAGGCAACATCCTATATCTCAGCAAAACCCAAGGTCCGCGTCATCTGACAAGCAGGAGAACAGCTACACACTGAATTGACAGGGAGAAACGAGTGGAAAGGGTCCTTTCTTTTAAAGTAGTTCCTTGAATATTTTACTAGCACAACCACCATCTGCTTTGACCTCACGTGGAGAGATCTTCATTTACAAATTTGTGATCTGAAGTCTCGGAGCCATAGAAGCTAGCACCAGTTGTGACAGTAATTAAAGACAATAAAGTGTGTTGCCCACTCTCAGATTGTAAGACAGGTATTTTAAAATTGTACTTTTTCTTCCTATGCCCCTCAAAATAATACCTATGACTTGTTTTATTGGAAAGTTTTGCTGTTATGATGCATAAATATTTCAAAGGGAAGACATCTATTCAACAAACTTTTGTAAAATTTTAAATATTATTTGTACCATTTATTGAGCATTTCGTGAGTACTAAAAATATAGTCTGTTTTTTAAAATCCAGATTTAACAAAATCCTAGCGAGTTGTAATTTAAGAACTGGTAAATGTATTGATTTGTACCTTCATTCCCTTTAAGGAGAGAGGAACATATTTTATCACTCAATCCACACAGAACCTCCCCCCCAACCAAAAAAACTATCTGATATTGTGCTATAATCTCCATTTGCAATACTTAGCAAGCATGTATGTAGTTTGCAAGTTCATTCAAGTCTCACTCAGTTGGTACTCTTGTGTTCAAGTGCACTTTGGACAATCAATATTTGAGAAATTTCACTAAATTAAGTAGCAGCCCAGCTTTGTGGATCCACTTTTTGCATTGGCTTCCTGGTCTGCTCATCAAGGGCTGTGCCAGGGACCATGGTAATCCAGGCTCACAGTATGGTTGATGAAGTCTAATACAATCTAATAAAAATACAACAAGGGAATGATGCCAGCCACTGACCAATTTCAGGTTAAAATTTCAAATATAAAATCAAGTCTACATAATATTAAGGATAACTTAGTACCACTACCCTCAAAAATGTGTATCTTTCCCTGCCTCATTTACTGTGCCCTAATATCCTTCTGCCTGTTCTTTGTGCAACCAACTGTTGTGATTTGCTGTTGGCATGAGTCAACGTCAATGGTTCTTCCATGCAGCCTTGTAATCAAAGACATTTAATTCAAGGTGTCCATCTGGGATGAAAATACCCTGGAAGTGGACAGTGGTAACTGGACGGTGCTCTTTTCAAATCCTGTATTGCAACAGAATGGCCCTAATCGGAAATGACATGGATATATGATGATAGGTGGATAGAAGCACAGATATAAAAACTTTCTGCTTATACTTTCACACAGGAAGGTCTGCTTTTCAGGGAACTAGACCATATTTTGTTCTTCAGTGTTATAACACCAGGAGCCAAGACAGAGAAAAAGAACAGTGGGAGCAAAGCACATTGGACATGCCAATAAATGAATGATAAATTATTAAAGCATGATTGGAAATATTGCCATTTTTCATAGTTGTCACTTTAAGTATAGAAGCATCAGCACATTAAACTAGTTACTGCTTTTTCATAATTGAGACTTTAGCTTCTAGCTGTGCCCCGCAGCTTTTCATTAATCACTGGGACTGAAGTTCAAGCTCAGTGACAGCTTAGAAGGCATTAAACGGGCAAAGTCTTTTCCAGGTACAGCTAGGAAAGGCCTTTTAGTCCTATAATCCATAGCTAATTGTTTTTCAAAGTCTCTAAACACAATCTACTCCTGGCGTTTCCTAGTGACAGAATGAGCTGCAAACTGGTTTTCTTTTTATCTTCCCAGGCTTTCTCTCACTGCAATCTATTGAGAGCCTATTGTTAGCTGCATAAAACAGGTGCAAAATCACTGTGATATGTAAAACTGTAACTGATACTTAACCAAGGAAACATTTATTAGATTGCCTCTCAAACAATACTTCCTGAATGCTTATTCTAATCATACCATTTAATCTGTCATAAAAGAAAAAAGATAGCATGAAACTTTGCACACAGGCCGAGTTCACTTTTTAATGGAATAAAAAAAAAAAAAAAAAAAAAGACCCTGTTGGATTCTTCTAACAAATGCCACTGAATCTTCACCCAACACGAGGTCAGAATGCAGCTTCCCACATGCACTTGAACTCCAAGATTCCCAGCGTAGGCCCGCTGTGGCTTTGCTTCATCTTTTTTTTCCCCCCTTTTCTTCAAAGTATTGTACATCAGGTTTTAATGGATGTGCCAAAACATTCTTTCTTTTGTATAACAAATTATCAAGAGCGTGGAGGTTCATTAATTATGTCATCTAATTGGATTGAGGCAGGTGCAAAATACCTCAGATGAAGTGGTCACTGGCAGGAAGGCCTAAGTGCAAGCTTTTCTATTAGAAACCAGCATGTCTCCAGACTCCTGGAATTACTTTGTACTTATTGATTAATGGCCATAATTTATTACAGTGCAGAAGATCTTGCATTGAGTTAAATGTGTGATTAATCAATTTTCCATCAAATTATGAACAGGAGACCAGTTGCCAGAAAGAAAATACCAAGTGCATTTTCCCATGGTGTAAATATATCAGGACTTCAGCTAATAACTGTCTATCACTTGCTTAACATTCCCTGTCACACTGATAGATGTCATCTCTGCAAATGGGTCACAGGTAGCAATGATGGAAAGACCACCAAACATGTTTTATAGCAGCCTTGTTATATAATGAAATACTCTTTGAGTCCATCTCCAAACAATTTATTAATGCAAAATTCATTTCTGCCTTCAGCTTGAAATACATCATGGTTAAGTCAACAATCTTATATTAAACTGAGAACGAATATTGAGGAAAGAAAACCTTAGGCAAAAGAGAGATGGATTTTGGACTTCCTGTGCACGGGAGCTCATTTTTATTTTCCGTCAAAAATCTAGGCATGTGACTAATTGTTGTCAATTCTAATCTGCTTTCAAAGCACAGCACATGTGTAGCTTGGGAACACTAAAGGAAACTACTGATTGAAAAGAATATGCATTTTGTTCCAAAGTTTAATTTCTCTGACTCAATTGCAGGGATTTTGAAGATTCACAAATTACTTGTCTCTTATGAGCAAAGGAACTTCATCTTACAGTAAACTGGGTAAATACAACCACCGAAAAAGTACGAGGTGGTGAGGTAACTTAATAGTATTTGAATCAATCCAGTTTTAAAAAAAAAAAAAATGACCTTGTACTACAACTTACACAAACAAAAAAATGATCAGGATAGGTAAAATTTAACTGGAAAAATTAAATATGAACTTGGCAGAGGTGACCCACTTGAGCCATCCCAAGGCAGAGGTAGTAAAACAATACATATAACAACCTTAAAGGAAGTTGATTCATACATGGGCAACATAAGGAGAGTCGTAAAAACTAGAGCAGAAGATCTTCAAGATCACCACCATTATGGTTTACATATAAGGAGTCCCCCAAAAGCTTATATGTGAGACAATGCAGGAATTTTCAGAGGTGAAATGGTTAGATTTGTGAGAGGATTAATCCACTAATGTGGATTAACTGGGCTGTAACTGTAGGAAGGTTAGGGTGGAGGAACTAGTTCACTGGGGGTGTGGTTTATATTTTGTCCTCTCTCTCTCTCTCTCTCTCTCTCTCTCTCTCTCTCTCACTGCTTCCTGTTGGCCATATCCTGAGCTGCTTTCCACCACCATGCCCTTCCACCATGATGTCCTACCTCACCTTGGGCCCAGAACTACGGAGTCAGCCATCTATGACCTGAATCTCTGAAACCATGAACTAGAATAAACTTTTCCTTCTCTACATTGTTCTTTTCAGGTCATCATGACAAAAAAAAAAAAAAAAAAAAAATCAAAAATGCTGTCTAAAACAACCACTCTTCCTTGTCCTGGAGCAGGAAGATCTGTGACCCAGGGATTAAGGCATATAGTCGAACCCACTCGGGAGCTCAACAATGCTCTCAGTGAGACTGCAGACCCCAACTACATGACATGGAGCCTTTACCATCAGAGAATCCACTCCTTCTCTGCTAATCCGTAGACGCTGACCCTCTCTGGCTGAAGTTCACTCCAATTTGCACCCTGACATTTTAGCTTTTGGGCCTTGAAGCTGGAGAAATAGAATGGATTCCACTCGGCCTTGTCTGAAATTGGAGATTTCTTTTTGTCTTAAGTCCACAGCAGCTCCTCTTGGCCTCCACAGAACTTGTTCTCTTATAGTAACAGCGGTGCTGACCCTTGGCCCACCTGGGGTAAAGCTTGGGAGCCACCATCCCTTTGACACAGTCTCTGGAACTCAGTGGATCACCAAGTCTGTGAGCCTCTTCTTCTCCAGGAACTGTTGCATCTTCTTATCAGCTTTGGATTCCCCAAGTTTCTAGAGAACATGTGAAACTGGAATAAGAACAAAAAAGAGATCTCCTCTTAATATGTTTGTGTAAGACTTAGAAAGCATAGCTTGGAAGTAGTTCCTCAACCTCCTTTAAATGCCACAAGAGAGAATCATTTTAATGGTTCCTTATTCCCAATTTCACCCTCCCATGTTGTGTAGAATTTTTAAGTATGCGAGTGTTGGATGTTTTATGTGAGGTATTAAAATTCTGTGATTCTGCAAACTCAGAACTCAATCATTTTAACACCTATTAAATCTCTCTAGCTAGAAGGGATCAAACTTCTTTTTCTGGGAAGAAGGAAGATTAGGGTTTTTCACATGCCCAGAAAAACATATTCCATACACAGGTCCCTAGCCCTCTTGAGAGACAGACATGTACTTGTCAAACTGTAAAATTCTCAAGCTGCGTCTCAGATTGACACCAACTTTAATATTCTTCTTTGGTCACAGCACATCTTAAGGTAGACCACAAATTCACCGCATAAAAAGGAGTTTCTACTGCAGGGAGTCGAGGTAACATAAAGAACATGTAACCAGAGAGGAGAAATTGGATCTTTGTGCACGGGTGGTGGGAATGTAAAATGGTATAGCCACTATGGAAAAATCATAGGGAAGTTCCCCAAAAAATTAAATATAGAATTATATGATCCAGGAATTCTACTTTTGAATTCAGATTCTAAGAATTGAAAACAGGGACTTAAACATGTAGGTATATCCCCAGGTTCATAACAATATTATCCACAATAACTAAAATGTGGAAACAAACCAGGTGTCCATGTACTGATAAATGTATGCATACCATGGAGTACTATTCAGCCATTAAAAGAAAGGAAGTTCTGGCACATGCTTCAACATGGATGAACTTCAAGACAATAAGCTCAGTGAAGTAAATCAATTGCAAAAAGACAGATACAGTTTCCACTTACATGAAGTGCTAGAGTACTCAAATCCACAGTAGAAAGTAGAATAGGGGTTGCTAATGGTTGGGGGAGGGAAAGTGGGGAGTTGATATTTAATGGACATAGAGCTTCAGCTGTACCAGATGAAAGGCTCTAGAAATCAATAGTGGTGAGGGTGGCAGAGCAACACAAATGTGCTTAATGACACTGTGTGTACCCCAAAATGGTTATAATAATAAAATTTATGTCATATGAATTTTATATGTGACAAAATTTTTACCATAAAAGAATGAATGCAACATATAACTATAAAGACAGGAGCAAATGGGAGGAGAGAGAATTCTTCAGAGGTGGTCTTGCTCCTCTGGGCTTGAACTCTGCTCTCCTATGGTGCAGACGTGGAGACGTGCGGCCAGCCCCCTTTAGAACAATGAGAAGCCCCACTGATCTCCACGTAGTGAAAGCCAGCAGATCCCACCGTGTGACCTGCTGTTGCTCAGCACACTCCTGCTTCTCATCAATGAGCCCAGCAAGTGGAAGAGCCACCGACCACCAGACCTGGGCCGCAAGCACTGTGCACACCCACAACCAAAGTCTGGAACTCATGTGGCCCACCGATCATTCAGTAGCTGCAGGTTTGGAATCCAGGTCAGGGGCCTGAGGTCATCACTACTGCTGCCACAGGAGGAGAGAGTGACTCCCCTTCCAGAGGCCTCTGGGGATGCAGAGCTAGGCTCAAGGGGAAGAGTTGCCAGATCTTCCAATTCTAAAAAGAAGGGCCCAGAATACAGGCACTTAGGAGAAAACTTCAATGTTCAAACACTGGCAAGAAATGCCAGAAAAAAATTTAAAATGAAAGAATAAAAAGCTTTAAAATACTATGCATGCTTTAGCTTGGCAACAAAATTAGGCTTTAAACCTACTTTATTCTTCCTGTTTCAATGAATTAGACCAAATCCTCTCTCAATATGATTCCTTTTCTACACCATATTGGTTAGAAGTTCTTTCTCTCTCTCTCCTTTTCATTCTCAGTTACATCATTCATATCTGTTCATTCCCTTAACAGGTGTCTTCTTTATTTTTCTGTATGTGTGTATGTGTGTAAATATATATATATGTGTGTGTGTATATATAGATATATATACACATATACACTTTTGAATGCTACAATCAGTGCTGCTTGAGAAGAGATTGAATTAGTCATTCTTAAATATATCCACAGTACTTACTACAAGATCCTACACTCTTTATTTGCTTAATATGCACTTGCTAAATGAATGAATATATGAGTCAAGGAATATAAGCTAAGTGGGGTGACAACCTCAATTAACAACCTGCATTATACTCAAAACATAATTCCAAAGTCCAAATCAGTTTGCAAAGTTTTATTTTTTTTTAATTTATAAATCTATGTCAGGCCTAGAGGCACATAGCTGTCATCCCAATGACTTGGGATTTTAATAAAATGGATTTGTCAAATCATGGTTGGACTGAAACTGCAGATTGGCCACCAATGCAAGGGTTCAGTGAAAATCAAGGCAAACTTCCTTTGCCAATCAGTTGGCTCTATGTAACTTGGAATAGAGCACTGTGTATTCCATTATTTATAATTGTGTATTATACGTCCTTTATATCAGGAAAATCTGCAGCCAACACATGCACATACATGTATGCACTCAGAGGCTTTGTCCCAGAGGACGATTCAGCACAGGCCGTTCTGTGGGAGGAACTGAGCACACCTCTGAGATCAGGCTACGGAGGCCGAGCTGGAGACAGGTTCACTCTGGCCTAGACCATGTATGAAGCTGCAGTCACGTCCATGTGCAGTGACGCTTTGTTAGCCATGCACATTTAGGAAAGGTCTCTAAATATTCCACCTGTCCACTACACTGGCCGACTCAGTGCAATGTCATAAAAGTTCAGGGACAGAGACTGAGTTACGATGTGCACCTATCTGTGGTGCTCCAACCAGGATGCCCATGGGCTGTCACATAGAAACAGGGACTGGAATTCATTCTGTGTAAAATTCCCCTAATTAGCAGCCATAAATAATATCAGCAGAGAATGAGGATGCCTTTGACAGTAACTTCTGAAATTCTTCCCTGTCAGGAACACTGAAGGATTACGGTCATTAAATACACAATACTATTTTTTTTTTTTTTTTTTTTTGGTACAGGGGATTGAATCCAGGACCACTTAACTACTGAGCCACATCCCCAGCCCTTTTTTATATTGTATTTAGAGACAGAGTCTCCCTGAGTTGCTTAGAGCCTCGCTAAATTGCTGAGGCTGGCTTTGAACTCCTCCTGCGTCAGCCTCCCAAGCCGTTGGGATTACAGGCATGAGCCTCTGCACCAGGCGCTATTTTTTTTTAATTTAATATGTACCTGTTTAGAAAAGCAACTGTTTGTAGAAGGGGAACAGAAAACTATAAAGGGAGACTTCTGCAGTCTACTTTTTTCCTTTCTGATGAAAGTGGTATATTCAATAAAGTTAGAATTTTGCATTTTAACTGCATTTTGGAGAATGTCTTAAAACATTTCAATAAAACAACTAAACATTATAATCACCCGTGTGGGCATATCTAAAAGGTTATATTCTTTAATCTCCTTAATTGTCATTCAATTAAAACAAAAAAGAAAACTAGTTTATTAACAGAACAAAGTCAGATGAAAATAAAGAAAATATATAGAAAGGTATTAAGTCCAAGCAATGAAATCATGGAAATTTTTAAATAAAATTCTTTACTAATTATAATAAGAATAGTTAAATCACTAAAAAGAGATATTAAAAAATAAAGAAGGGATATGAGTATAAAAATAAAAATGAAGAGATATGATTCAGACAGATCAGTATCAACTATAGTGAAGCCACAGTGATTGTTCCTGAAGAAATCGGCTAGACTGTCAGGCCGTGGGAAGTACCGTGTTGAGAACACGGGTCGCTGACATAGGCACAGGGATTTCAGCCCCAGCACAGGTGACAATCCTCCCATGCAGCATGAGCCACACAGTGACTCCTCTGAACTCACGTTACAATGCACAGGCCTCTTGCCTTTCAGGAATTTGTCCTTCCCACCCCATGCCACCCCACCCACCCTGCAAATAAAAACAGCCTTGCCTCCTCCTGGTCCTGCCAGGGATATCATCCGTACTCCACCCACAGAGCTCCGCAGTGGTGATTCCGAGGTTTTCAAGTTGGACCACTGGTTATAAATTCTGTGTTCATTTCCCAGACCGTGATGGCTCTGGTCAAGTATCAGAGAAATATTACTTCTTATTTAAACATTTTGGGACACCAATTAAGAACTACTTGGATGTAGTCCTCAGCAAAGGGTACCAAAGTCAAATGCTCTGATACATTGTAGCCATGATTTGGATGATGAGATAGAGACCTCCTTTATTCATTTTAAGGAAGCAATATCAGAAGCAGATGTTGTATATCTCTTGGAAAAATCTGATTAAAAATCAAGAAAATTTATGTAACTTGGACAAATAATCAGAAGAAACTTAAGCAATCCCAAAAATATACAATGAATGCTACAATTTTAAAGTAAATTAAATCACTTAAATGTAAAATAAGAATGTTAAAGTAGTTTAATGTAGACTGTACATGATTATTAATAAGCTTTAGGGTTTGATGCTCAGAAAGGGGTTGCAAATTAAGTGAGAGACAGTCATAAATATTTCAATCCAGTCTTTTTAACCTCCCTTTGGGAATTAAATGGTAAAACTGGCTGAATTTAAAATGAAAGTTTTAAAAGTTTCAAATTCATCTGCAGCTTTATCTTTGAAACCAATAAAACCATTTTAAAACTGTAAAAAACACAATTACCCATAGGGATTTAAAATACTAATTTGTCTACATGGTAGATTACTATCGGAATCCATCTGGTGACTCACTACACAACTTAAGAGAAAAAAATATATCTTGAAGACACATCAGAAGAAAACAGTGACACCGGTTACAGAAGTAGAAAATGAAACTGTACCATGAAATCTTAATTGGCATTAAAATTGTTAAAAATGAAAAGTAGAAAGCCCAAGGGATGACTGACATAGGATTTTCCTGTTTGCCAGATTCTTTTTTGCTGGAGCTATAAGTAAAACAAATTCATTTTTAAAATGGGGTCTGGATCTCAGAAGCTATTTGTGAGCAGCTACCTACAATCTTGCCTGCAGGGCTGGTGCTGGGATGGTACCCCAGAGAAGAATCCAACTTCTAGGAAGTGAAAAGGCAGCACCCACTTGCTCTCCAACTTCAAAGGGACTTGAGGCTCTCCTTTTCATGCAAATGTATTTGGGAGTGTCCCTTAACTGGTTCATTTTATCTCTCAGTTAACCCACAACTGGAAACCAAGCCAGAAGAGACAGAGAAAGTGTGTGAGGCTTGGTGGGCCGGGGCTCTCCTGGGGATGAGAAGGATGGCAGAGGAAGGATGGGAAAGGGTGGCCAGAGGGAGGAATGCACCCAGGGTGTCGCCTTCACCTAAATCCATTTCTGGTGTATGTGCCAAAGGTCAACCGCCCCTGACCTAGCATAACTCTTGAGTTTAGCATGAAATGATGAAAGTTTAAAGAACTCCCTTTAAACTTGTAACAGGCCCAAATTCCAAGCTCTGTGGAGGGCTTTCATCTCCAGAGCTCCAGAGATGTTAGGGAAGGGCAGAGTGAACAGTTTGAAAATAGTTAGGTCCCTTCAACTAAAATTAGTTTCTGGCAAGAGCTCTCAGAAACACTGGCCTACATTTTCCAGAACTATTGTTCTTGTGCTTTTGCCCAAGTGTTTTTGAAACGACTTAAATAGCTATTTAATGTAATCTAGATGATGAAATCATAGATCATTTTAATAAAAGAAATGCACCTCTTCTATTGACATCATGGAAAATGAAAGTGTGTGTACAGAATTACCTGGGGAAGAAATCTCCTGAGATTTGAAAGACAAATCACTTTCGCACTAATGACTAGCATTTTCTCCTAAAATTAACTTTTGCGTCATCAAATTTCAAAATGCATGCGAGCATCTTTTTGACATAAAATAACAGAGCAGATTCATTTAACGAAATCAATTCAGTAGCTGTGTGTGTCTTACCGATATCTTCAAAGACATCTTTTTACAAACGGCAGTCAGGTTGGGAAAAAAAGCCTTTGTTTCAAAAAGAAACAGTCTCTTAAACCCTTGTAAGTATAAATTATTATTCACAGTACTGTCTAAACAGAAAGAAATGCCTTGACTCAATGATAAGACTCCTGAAAAAGTTTCAGTTAATAGAGCATTATGCACTATTGTACCTGTGTGTTGAGCCAAATCTCACATCTCAAACACAGTCAGTTATTGGATTTTATTGCAAGAAATCTTTTACTATTATGCTAAGACGTTTTTTATAATGGTACACGGAAAATTTGCATTCAGCCAGAAAAATATTACCTTCACCCTAACCTACCATTGTAACAGAAATATTTCCTCTAGCAATTACTTCTTTCCATTGTTTCTGTATTAAAATTCCCAAAGCACAAATTATAGGAGAGGATGAAATAAGAAACACTATCAATATCTGATCTAAACATGGTCTTTGCACTTGGAGACTACTTTTCTTTGTTCTCCAGGAATTATTGTGCACTTTCATGGTCGTTGCTCAAGGCAGAATGCCCGCTAGAGTCCACAGCACAAGATGAATCAGCAAACCCATGAATTCTCCTCCTGTTTGTGCTTCAGTTTTAAAGGTTAAATGCTTGTTTGTTTTCAGAGCTAAAGCTTTGGTCACAGGTGTTTCTGCAAGAAGGTGGCTTCTTCTTGGAAGGAAATATAAGTACAGGAAATTCAAACCAAATGTGTTTCATTTGTCTTTTTTGACCATACACATTAAAAAGCCAACGGAATAAATGAACAATTTAATTCATTACATTTATAATACATTTATGGAATTTATTGTGCAGAGCACAATATTATCATGGTAAAGCTTAAACGTAATCAGTAACACAAACACACTCACACACACACAGCTAATGCAAAGATGCAAATAGAAAGCACCAAGTTGGACAAATAGGGAATATATTCAAGGACATAGCACTGTCCCCTGTGCCTGAGACACTGGTAGGGCTGATGCTCAATGGCCCGTGGCAACACAGCATCCCGTTTATTGAACCATGGCAGTGCATCCACATTGCAGTGTCTCTTTCACTCTGGTTGCTGACACCCCACCAAGGATGACTCCTACCCTAATCTTCCAGGATCTGGAAACCCATAGACTTGAGCCTGGCACAGCAGGGCCCTCTGCTCCTTTCCTTTGGTGGCCTGTGTCCTTTTTAGGTGTTTGGTACGTGGCTGTTGGAAGCCAGGGTGATCACGAGTGTTTCTCCTGAGTAGCCAGCCCCCTAAGAGGAGGTGAACATGGTGGGGGATAAGAGGTGAGCTGAAAACAGATCAAGAGTTAATTTGTTTGAAATGGACTCTGAAAACTATGCCCTAATCACAAGATCACAAACCCAAACACCTGCAAGAGTCAAAATAAGCAGATAAAATAAGTCACCCCAAGGAGCAACATCGAAAACTCGAGAGCATGTGCCCGAGAGTTGCTACTTGTGGGCCCAGTATTACAATGACTTCTCATCTTCCAAGTGATTTTGGAAATCTAGATTTGTATGTACTATGTATTGATTTCTAAATGTTGGCAATTAGTTTCAATAAAAATCAAAACCCCAGATGGGCCTAGGCCTGCATGTCCCCTGGTGGGATTCAGCTTATATTCATTAGTTTATAACTTCTGACTTAAAATCTTCATTCTTCTCTGATGAGGCAGGAGCCTGTGCTTTCTCTTTTTACCATAAATAGTGCTAGTTGATAATCAGTGTTTTATGGTCCTTGTAATTTCATCAGTTCACAAGTACACACAATGCTGTAGATTTTATGCCCTGATGGGATCAGATGTTTGAACCTGTTCCACAGATTAATATAGGAGGCATTCATGGGGCCAAGCAAAACAGCAGAATGTTATGGAAAGGCCAAATTGATTCCTATCCCACCCCTTGATAAGGATTAGCACGTGTATACCATTCTCTAGGATCATAGATTGGCAATTCTTTCGTCTCTGTCTTACTAAAAGTCTCATCGAGAATTTGTACTAAAACGTTCCAGAAACCCATGCAAATGCTAGAAAAATTGTACTACAAAGCGTGTTTAAATACAGTAAAAATAAGGTACATATCCCCACTTCCTCATGTAAACAAACTGAGGACAAAGACAGAACCATTGCCCAACCAGAAGTCAGCGAAACCTTAGATGTTAGGAGTTCCAGAGTCAGGATTTTTTTGCAAGGTCCACCTAGCTCTTCCCTCAAGATTTGCCAATCCAAAGCCAATCTTTGGTGAGAAAATTCAGAAATTTTGCAGAATTTTGAATTCAGGAATGCCACCCTACTGATATATACACGGAATTATTCCAAGTAAGGCAACAGAAATTATGTTCTCTTACCCAGAAATTTGCTCCTGTGACTGTTTGTGTCAGATGTCCTTTAGTTCACTGAGACAAAAGTTAATTTTAGACTTAGGATATGATTTCAGAAAATACATACATGGCAATGTATGTACCAGGCATGGCATGTAATCCCAGTGGATCACAAGTTCAAAACCAGCCCTGAGCAACTAAGGAAGACCCTGTCTCTAAAAAAGAAATTTAAAAGGTCTGGGGATCTGGCTCCATGGTTAGGCACCCCTGGGTTCAATCCTTGGTACCAAGAAAGAAAGAGAGGGGGAAGGAGTGGGTGGTGGGGAGAAAGAAAGGAAGGAAGAAAGGAAAGAGGGAAAGAAGGAAAAAAGAAAGCATATACTCCAGGTAGAAATAGAAATATTTAAGTTACGTTCCTGAAATTTTTTTCCAAAATAGGCTCTAAAAATCACATGGATTATCTGTTCTTTCCTTAAATATTGTCATGTGTGTATGTGCATGCAAATGTCCTTTCTGTAATCACTTGTGGATCAGTTTTAAGCAAATATTTTTCAGGAGTCTTAGGAAAGCTCCCATCCCTAAAATACCACCCCATTTTCTGAATATTGAGTCGATGATCATACAAACCAGAGATGCCGGTCGCCCGCCTCGTGAATCTGATGGAACAGCACGATATCAAGGTGGAAGGACTTTGGCTAGAGGAATCCAGAGTCCACCACTTACCAGCTGCGTGAATGAACAACCTCATGGCCCTGATGGCAGTACCCGGAAGACACAATGACAGCTATAAATCACCTTGGGGGTCATCACAAGGTTTAAATGAAATGACGCATAGCAAAAAGCAAACAGCATGCTTTTACTGGGTGCAACAGCAACATACTTTAGGATTAAAATTATTGTTTATCAGAAAAAATAGTAAAATAAAAATCCTACAGGAAGACTTGGCATAGTAATTCAAATTTACACTGGTATTTAGTGGCTTTTAAATATTTATGAATTACAGTAAATCAAAAGAGGGTAAGACTATTGCTCCCCAAAAAGAACTGTCAAGAAAAACATGCCAAAGAAACTTAAGACCCACTCCACATAAATGTAATAATTACATGTTTTTCCTTTAATAACTGAAGAACAGTTTTTTCCTCCAGGCCTTATGCCTACAACCCCAAGACACTTTAGTGAATAAAGTATGTTATAGCACAGTTTCATTAGGAATTTGTTTTAGCTTTTGCATCACTGTGACCAAAATATCTGACAAGAACAACTTAGACGAGGAAAAGTTTATTTGGGGCTCATTATTTCAGAGGGCTCAGTTCATAGATGGCCAACTTCGTTGCTCTGGGCCTAAGATGAACCAGCACATCATGGTGGAAGGAGCAATGGAGGAAAGCTGCTCAGGGAGGGGAGAAGGGGCAGCAGGGAATGTGCACCCCTCCAGGGTACACCCACACTGACCACCTCCACCAGTCACCTCCTCCTGCCCTACAGTTATCACCCAGTCAGTCCATTCAAACCAGGATGGACAGGTTAGGTTACAGCTCTCACAGGCCAATTATTTCACCTCTAAACATTTCTGCATCTCCAGGACCTTAGGGGCACACCTCATATCCAAACCATGACAGAAGCTGATGTGATAAAAGGAGTATGATCGTTGAAGACTTGAGGATCTAAGTTTGACTCTTAAACAAACTGCCTTAAACTACCATCATGGGAACACAAATTACTTATCTAGAGCTGAGCTTCTTCACCTGCACAATGGAGGCAAGGTAACTGACTCACAGGCACTGTAAGAATTGAGTCATCAAGTGCCTCACACGACTCCTAGCACAGGGTAGCTACTCAAAACATGTTAATTACCTCCCTGTCCCTTCTTTCTCAGACTTTAGAACCACTGACAGCTGAACTTCCCCAATCCCTGTGCTTTGCTTTAATTAAGCAGTGAGACCCTTAAAAGGACCCTGCCTTCCTAATCTTGAGATGCCCTCCAAGATCTTCTGCCAACTTCTCAGTCTCTAGATCTTTCCTTTTTCTCTATCAGAAACAGAAAATGTGGAGAACAGTCAAAGTATTTGAACCAAATCGATATAAATTATTATTCAAAACCCTTTGGTGTCATGGCTTTCCATCAGAAAAGTTGGCAACCAAGGAACTCATTTACTTAATTTTCCCTTTCTTCTGTTAAGCAGACTCAATTATTTGGGGCACTCTTTGTCCAGATCATACAGGTTTATTATCTACAGTCTTCTGACACCATTTCCTATTTCCTAACATGGTCATCCCCTTTAAGAAATACTTTCTTTGTGCATCCTTTCTAAAAAATATTTTAAATCTAGTTACTAGATTTAAATCTGGTTTCCTTTAAGTGACAAATCATTTTCCCTAAGGACAGTCACGTATCTTTTAACTACTATGGCATACCTTTTTCTTAAGAGAGGGTGCAAAAGTATCATCTGATGTCATAGACTACTAACAAAGTAATCCAATGTATAGAATAATAAAACAAATTTAAGGGAAACTATCATGACAAACTAGAGGACAGATAGCAGGGTGGCATGGTAGCAGAAATCACTCCATAGTATAATTGCATATGTAAGTAAAATACTGAGGACTTTTTTTTTTTAAATTTTCTTAATTATGAATGCCAGTGATGTGAGACTTACTTCAGTGACATCTACATTCTGGAAGAGGAGAAAAGGACTTCATTGGAAAATAGTTTCTGCTGATCAAAAATCTCTTTTACTTTTTGAATGGTATTAAATAGACTAGTCCCTGAGTCTTGCCTTGACAGCCCTGGTGAGGAGTTATCTGATGCAATTCTATCTGCATATGGTAAGCAACAGCATGTCCAGCAGTGGCAGCCCCATCGAGACCCTTCAGGAAATAGGCAGAACCTAGGTAAGCTGTAGTGCTGTGGTATATGGTGGCTTTTCTTTTCACTCCTGATCTACTGGAACACTTAGCTGCAATTTGCATGATAGCAGTAACTATGCTCTACCATCATTTTAAAAATCCAGTGGATCATCAGGGAAACAACAAAAAAATAAGAACAAATATAGGTCTTTTAAAATCTTCAAGAATATATTGCTAAGTTATGCCTTGGCAACAGATTGACTCTAATGATGATGTCATCTATTAAAAAAAAACTAGACTAAGTTATTATGCTTTTCGGGGTATCTGTATATGTGCACTAAATAGAAACTTTATATCAGAACCATTTTTCTTGCAGTTCCCCCCTTTTCTCTGTCCAGCAGGCCTCAGCCTCTATCATCTTATCATAGGTGCCAATGTGTTGCACTCTAACTCTGAGTTAAAAGTACATTGGCCTATTTTCTGAATACAAAATTGGGACATATAGTCTGACAAAAGATTTTATGCCTCTTCCAGTGAAAGAGATAGTCTGGAATAAATAACTCAGATACCAAAAATACAGGAAATTCTAAGATGTTTCAATAATTTTGGGTGATAGAGAACTTTTAGAATCAGGGCTGTCCCAGAAAACTCACAATGGAATGGCGTGATCTGTACCTTGCTTTTGAACATCTTTTGCTCCTGTCTTTTGGTTTCCAACTCACTTCTAGATTATCTAATGGACTCCCACTGAGCTCCATGGAACGTTGAAAAACCCATGTCTTCTGCAAATGGGGGCAGGGGCTGCACTCTCTAGGACTGCTCGGGCAGTGTCTGCCAGGGACAGCCAGACAGAAAGCAGAAGCACAGGGCCAGTCCCTGGGTGCCTGTGACACTCTAGGGTGGTGCAGGAGTATTATTGGCCATATTAGGCGTCCTGACTAAGGAAGTGAAAACTATGCCTCTAGCAATGATGGCCAGGCCAAGGGACAGGTACAGGGAGAGATCCAAACCTTACAGTTGACCTGAAGTCATGGCGATCTACTATTGCATAAAAACAAACCCTAGAACCCAGTGCCTTAGCAACTATTTTATCATTCAGAGAAGTCCCAGCTCTGTACTTCTATTTAATATGTCATTGATAGAACTCGAGTTGTACTCAAGCTGGTCAATGCACTGATCCAACATGGCCTCAAT
Source organism: Glaucomys volans (assembly GCA_020662805.1). Lineage (NCBI taxonomy): Eukaryota > Metazoa > Chordata > Mammalia > Rodentia > Sciuridae > Glaucomys > Glaucomys volans. The sequence goes on from JAJEJO010049826.1 coordinate 1,407,001, forward strand.
CACCTTTCTGGTTCCTTAACAGAGGAAGCTGAGAGGAGGGGTTGAGGCTGAGTGTGTCAACCAGAGCACCAAAACATGGCCTCTCCCTGTAAGGAACATGACAGTGTGTGGATAGTCGAGCTCTTTGCATGTTAGCTTGGACTGACTGCGAGTTTCAGTGAATAAGGGCAAAATTGCATGAATTTTAATGACCCAGCCTTAGAAGTCACATGATGTCAGTCAGCTCTACTCTGTTGGTAAGAGTAGTCATAGGCTTACTCAGATTCAGACCCAATTCCCCAATAACAAAAAACATCAAATATTTGAACCATGTTTACAAATCAAAAGTCTAGGATCAAGTGACTTAAGCATAGAGATGTAGCTTAATTTTATGAAATTGTGTAGTAGGACAACTTTTTGGGTTGGGAGCAGCCTGCAGGTGATCACTGTTGAACAAGTAACCCTGCAGATCTTACCATGTATCCAAGTTATTCTGATCGTCAATACCAACTAAAATCTATTGCTATTGCTATTTGTACATTTTCTTAAGGTAATTTTTAAAAAAAATTCCTAAAATGAATTGAAAGTTGTAAATAATAAAGGAACTAAAAAAACCACCTGGTCTTATTATTGTAGTCTCAAATTTTAAATATTACAAACTGTCCATGTTGATTTTATTCCTTCTATTTCAATTGTTCTAATTCTCTGCACTCAACCAAATCAATCACTTGCCTACACATAGGTCAAGTCCCATGAGCTTTTCTTAGCACTCACTGTCCAACAAAATGTCCTCCCCCTCACAAAAACTCTTTTATCATTTGAATAAGTCATTGGCCTCCTTTATTGCTAACTATGTTCGGGTCTGTATTTTCCTAATGTTTGGCTAAGATATAAGCTGCTTTGACTACAGGAATCAGTGTTTACACTCCACAGTGTCTGGGACATAGATTACTAATTGATTGATGATTAATTCAGTAGTTGATTGATAGATAAACTCTTCTACATAGACTATAGCAATTTCTTTTGTTATATCCATGATCCTCATTTGAGGTCATTTCACATTATGCATTTGGAGTTAACCTATAGATCAGAGTTTACAATTCTTTCTGGAATGAATGACTAAGTTGATCAAATAAAAGATAATTATTTGCCATCATATAGCATCTCTCATTTCCTGGAATATGACCATAAGTCTCAGCCTTCCCATCTGCATATTATAGAGATAGTCATATCTCCCCTACAGAAGGATGTGTGAGGATTAAATGAGATAATACCTGAAAAAGTCTAGCACAGTACCTGGGACTTCATAAACCCTTTCCTTAATTAGAAGAGTAATAACAGTTTCAGGAGAAAGTATAATTGTTGGTAACTTCAATATTATTATTATGTCCTCCATAATAAGGAATTTCGAGACATTTGTTCTTTAAATGAAGTGATTCTGCACAGATTTGAGATTAGTTGTTGATCTAACCAGTTTTCTTTGTAGTTTTATTTTTCTATTTTCAATCAGGGGTCAGGAGAATGTGTGCAACAAGAGTACAGGCTTGGGGTGTCTCCTACTTCAAGATTCCAGCCCCAAGATTCATGAGCTCTGTTACTGTCCACATTGCTGACTTTCACATTACCTCAGTTTATTCGTCTCTACAATGGGAGCAATACAATGTACCTGTCATAATCATGAAAATTGTTATTAGAAAATAATATGTAATGCATTACATACCAGGATAAGTCCGGGTGGAGAATTTCTCCCATTCTTAAACATAGAGATAGAATATAAAGTTTGAAAAAACCTCAGAAGCAATCTAGCTCAGCAATTCAACCATATCAAAATGCTCTATAAGTACTTCCCATAAATGATTATTCAGGCTTCCATGGAGGGAAAGTTCAATCTCAGGCCAACTTTATGGAGATTCAATTGTTCTTATGGTATCTAATTTTTCTCTTAAGTAATTTTACATTTTGATCCAGAACCTTCTCTCTGGAGTACTCATAAAAATGCAAAATCCCTTTCTTCCATTTGGTGAGCTTAAAGCTTATTGTCAAATCATCCCAGGGCCTGCCACTGGCCTTTTCTTCTAAGGGGTCCTGATGTGCTCTGATTCCTAGAATGTTTCCATCCAGTTCTTTCACTGCCAGACTGAGGCTGCCTTCTCCTTAGGGGACCCAGAGTTCAAGACAATAACATGAGCTTGTAGATCCTCTTCTGTGAAGTGTCTGCTCATTTCCTTAGACCATTTATTGACTGGGTGATTTGTATGCTTGATGTAAAGTTTTTTGAGTTCTTTATAAATTCTGCAGATTAGTGCTCTATCTGAAGTGTGTGTGGCAAAGGTTTTCTCCCACTCTGAAGGCTCTCTCTTCACATTGCTGATTGTTTTCTTTGCTGAGAAAAACTTTTTAGTTTGAATCTATCCCAATTATTGATTCCTGCTTTTATTTCTTATGATTTGGGAGTCATGCAACATCCCTAGTAAGAAAAGAAATGCAAATCTAAACTACCCTAAGATATCATCTCACCCCAAGTAGAATGTCTATTATCAAGAAAACAAGCAACAACAGGTGTTGGCAAGAATGTGGGGGAAAAGGTACACTCATTCATTGCTGGTGGGGTTGAAAATTGGGGCAGCCACTGTGGAAAGTAGTATGGAGATTCCTTAGAAAACTCAGAATGGAACCACCATTTGACCCAACTATCCCACTCGTTGGCTTATAACCAAAGGACTTAAAATCAGCATAATACAGTGATGCAGTCACATCAATGATTATAGCAGCCCAATTCACTATAGCTAAATTGTGGAACCAACCTAGATGCCCTTCTATAGATGAATGGATAAAGAAACTGAGGTATATATACACCATGGAATATTATTCAACCATAAAGAATAATAAAATTATGACATTTGCAGGTAAATGCATGGAGTTGGAGAAGATCATGTTAAGTGAAATAAGCCAATCCCCAAAAACCAAAGGCCGAATGATTTCTAAGTGGTTGATGACACATAGTAGGGGTGGGGGAATGTATGGGAAGAATGGAGAAGGGACTGATTGTATAGAGGAAAATGAGGGGTGGGAAGAGAGTGGGGAAGGAAAGATAATAGAATGAGACAAACATCTTTACCCCATGTATGTATATGAATCTGCAAATTGTATGATTCTATTTTGTGTACAACCAGAAAAACGATAGTTGTACTCCATTTGTGTACAATGAACTAAATTTTTAAAAAAAGAAAAAAATTTTGAAAAATAACAAGCTATCAAAGCAGTGTCCAGTTATTACATCTAGTAACTTAAATTCTACTAAACGGAGTCCAAGTGTTGACTTTTCAATTCAGTTGTACCATTGTCTAACACTGTGTCATTTTCCACCAAGCTACCTCAAAGATTCTGGTAAGGAAGTCCACAGTTGATGCTATGTTATAAATAGTAATAAAACTTTATTCATTTAAAAAAATTATGATAAATTTATACTCAATTGTATTGACTTAAACCTTCTCTTTATATATGTTAGGTTTTATTTTATAACTTATAAATGGAAAATGCAATTCTGGTTACAATTTGCAAAGTACACATAATCAGAGAAACACTCCATAAAACAAAAGAAACAAAAACAAATTGTATATATTGTTCATTTCACTAATAGTTTAAAAGATATTCACAGTAAAAACAAAAATTAATGTTAAGATTTTAAGAACTAATACCATATGGCATATTTTACCCAAAAAAATAAGTTTCTTGAAAAGAAAAATAAACATAATGGATTATTTATACTTTCAGTTTTGCATAAAAATGTGTAAATGTAAAGTTGAACCTTTTAATTCTTGAAACTTTTCATTGACACATAAGAACTGCACATATTTACAGGGTACAGTGTGATATTTCAATATATACAATGTGTAATGATTACATCAGGGTAATTGTTATACATAAACAGCATTTCTTGGTGGTGAAAACATTCAGAATCCTCTCTACCATTTTTAACTAATTAGTTATTGTCAGCCACAGTTACCCTCCTGTCCTAGCAACCATGAGAAAGCATTCCTCCAATCCAGCTTCACCCTGGTGCCCACTGATGATCCTCTCTCCATCCTCCATCCTTCCCAGCCTCTGGTAAGGACTACTCTACTCCCTGTCTCTATAACGTCCACTCTTCAGCTTCCATATATAAATATAAATAAGAACATGCAGTATCTGTTTGATCTTGCACGGAATGATAACGCTGATTATTTTTGATCAGAAAGTTAAATTACATGACATTTTCAACTAACACAGAGAAAGTGACTCTTAAGACATTTTCCATACTGACCTGGTTAAAAAATGTCAGTCTAGCTGTCTACAGTTGAAGGAAGCATCCAAACATTTTTGACAAAGTTGATTCAACTTTTTTTTTAACCAAAATAATTTTCTTCACCAAAATAATTCACTGTGCTTTCAAGATGACAGTAAAGGCAGTATTATGGGTTGTTTCAATCCTCCCTTCCTCAAATTCTTTTGGGTTTCATACCAGCTATATGATCATGCAGCACAGAACAAAGTTATAGACTGAAGGCACTCAGAAATAAAAATCAATGAAACCTGTGTTTTAGATCTCAAAAATATGGGAATAAAGAATGGCAATCACAAACAGGAATAAGGAATATTAAACAGAAAGGGTAACAAATTTCTAGGCAGGGAAAAGATTCTAATTTTGGTTTTCATTCTCAGCCCTTCCACCAGAAGTTCTGAAATTATCCAGACACCCGTCTCCTTTGTGGGAAGTCTGACTGGCCCTATTCTAGCATAATCAATTATCATCACCAAACATGTTAAAAGTGCCAAAGCAAGTAGTCCGTGGCTGGGTTTAGGGGTGTGTAGTAAAGACCAGCTCTTTCAAACCACAGATTTATTATGTTTAGGTTTACAATACTTTCAATACTATGTCTAATTTCTTATGTTATCACTAATACTTTGCAGAAAATTAACACATAACAGCAAGAAAAGTCAGTTTACAACTGACTTTGTTAGTACAAATGTAGACTCAAACACCAAAATGCAATCATTTAAAAGGTTAACTTGGTAGATTCATTTTTTTCTGATGGATCAGCTCAATTTGGTGGTTCCCATCTGAAAGGGGTTGCTGTGCTTACCATGTGAATATCTGCTGTCATTTAACTTCCTGGTGGATAGAGGCTGATCGTGGGTTCTAATCACCATACCTGAAAAAGAACAACCCTGAGTCTAAAGGTTTGATGTAACTGCGTGATGTAGGCCTTCTTTGTGTTTAAATATCCGATCCGTGCTTCACTAAAAAGGAATCCAAATGACGTAGTACCACATTACCAGGCCAGCTTCAGAGCAAAATAATGTAGTCCAATTTAAACAACCAAATACAGTTTTGAATATCATCATTTTTTCATATGGCACCTCATTTTATTTATTATTAATAAGATATCCTCATTAAGATTACTTACCCAAATAAATTTAGAATGCCCATATCTTATGATTTTCTTCTTGGCAACCAGCATACATAGTCATAGAATTCAAAACTTTTATGGATTTGCTCACTCATTTAGGCAATCTGAGTGCTAAAAGATGCAGAGGGCATCTACCTCCTGCAGAATTAGGTACAGCGGTGAGGTTTTCTTTACTCATAGTGAATGCTTTGGGAAGTAGATACTTTCTCTTCTACGTTCTCTTTCCCTTGAGAGCTGAGATTTCATACTCTGATAACTTTTTACTGGAAAAGGAGAGGCGGAAAGTCAATCTGTTAAGGCTTATAGCCAGATCAACACAGAATGCTGATTTCAGAACCAAGAAGGTTCTATTAAAAGTTTGCCTTGTAACATAATCGAATGATCAGATGATCTAGCAACTTACTTAGAGCTAAAACAAGAGAAATGTGCTTTAGGCTACTGACTTTTTAAATAACCTTAGATTCTTTTAAAATAGAGTCTATATATTGGAATTTTCAATATCCTTATTAAACTTAGTTATGATTTACTTATTGGATGATGATAAGTAATTAGTTTTGATTTATTGATTTTCCATTCCTAGGATTAGATCAAATGACTTTAAAAAAAATAGAACCGCAAAACAAGAAAACCAACATGAAAGTACTTAAAATGCCAATATGAATACCTTGCATTTAAAAAGTAGTATTCAATAAAAACAGCAATGCTTCCCTTTACACTTATCTTTTTACAGATTATTAAAATCACCAAAGCAGGATGAGGTACCCAATACATATTCATATCATTACAACTTGGTTTTGATTGTCATTCTCATGAGGCCATACACACTATTGAGCTCCTACATGACTCGGTTTTTCATTGATGAAACCGTATGTTGCTTCTGCTGTCAGTGATGTGTAATCAATTTCTGCAGCTTTATTTGTACCGTTGACAGCATAAAAGCAAATTGAGATTAGCATAAATAATTGTGGCATCTAACCTTTTGGTTAGCGTGAAGCCCTATGTAGGAAATAAAGGTAAGATGTTGCAATGGCAAAGAATCATCAGTGCCATGCCTAGTTGTTGATGGACAAAACCTATGAAAGTCAAATGAAATAAGAACAAGTGTCCTTGTTAATTAGTGCTCAAGCATACTAATAGAACTGTACACTTGAGCATTTTAGAGAGGTAATTCATTATACAAATAAACTCAGGAAGAAAGCACCCATGTGAAGAATTTTCATAAAAGTGACATCCTTTCCTGGAGAAGATGGAGTGAGGAGATGGAAATCTGTAGAGTGTCCTTTCTGGTCTCTTCGCCTCTCCATCAAAGATGCCCATATTCTAGTCCCTGGGTCTATGAAACGACTGCTTGCTTACGTGGCAAAATGGACTCTGCAGTTGTGGTTAAGGAAGGTGAGGTGGGAGATCACCCTAGATTATCTGCATGGGTCATCAAAAAGTTTAAGTAAAAGAGGGAAGTAAGAAGTTCAGAGTCGGAAGAGAGTACTGATGAAACAAAGGACAGAATGATGCAGCTGAGATTCAAGATGGAAAGGGTCACAGGCAAGAAGTGGGGCAGCCTGAAAAGGCTGAATGGGGCCAGGAAATAGACCCTCTCCTGGAACTCACAGAGAGGACTCTGCCTTGCTAATCTTGGATATTACCTCAGAGACCCATTCAGACTGCTGATTTCCAAAATTATAAGATAATGATTTCATGTTTAGGGTAATTTGTTACAGCAGCAATAGAAACAAATACTGGTTTCTAAGAATTTATGGGTAAATGCACCCCAGACCTCCCAGGCCCCGTGGCTCCCCAAGTAACAATGCAGGGCTGCCCTGGCCTCCTCCATGTTGGAATGCAGCCACCACCATAGGCCCCTGGACACAGTGACCTCCACCTTGAAACACTGGACAGGGCCTAGAGACAGCTGCCTATCACAGCACTGCATCACAGAGCAGGTGCCCAAGGGCACTGCACAGCCCGCTCTTGGTGCCCTATCTCTGAAAGAGGTCACCTCCATCTTGGGGAACCTCTGCCTTGGAGAACCTTCTTGGATTACTTCCACTACAGCCATCACCATTTTTAGCTGGGGTGCCTTCCATCTTGACCAACCGGAACCTGGAAGCCCAACATCAAGGTACATAGAGGTTTGCTGTCACGGCCACCAACTAGAGATGGGGTTGCTTCTATCTAGGGACAACAGCCAGTGCCTGGAAGACCATCACTAAGTCCCTAAAGGCTTGGTTACACCTGAGGTCTCCCTGCTAGGTGTGCTAATAGCCACCATCATGCTACAGATTCAGGAGAGACCTTTGCAGGGGATCAGTAGGTTGGAAGAGGGTATGAGGGCACCTCAATCCTGACACACCCAGCCAACTAGGCTGGCACCGACTGGGTTCCCAGGGCCAACTCTGGCAGCATTTGCTGGGACCCAACACCAGCTCCATCTCTGACTACCCCCCACAATCCAGCATCCACCTAGTTTGGCAATCAACAGGGCCCCCTGGTCTCCAGTCACCTGTCCCCCAACCCCCATACCAGCCACCAACCCGGCCCAGTGGCAACCCTACCACCTTAGTAACCTTCACCATCCTGAGGGTGGGGATACCAGCAAACTCCAGGCAACCCCACCTATCAGATCAAAGGGAAGCACAGAAGATATTGGACTCCAACAGAAACGATTTTTCAATTTTCCTTTGAGACTTTTTTTCTTTCTTTTCCCCCTTTCACATCTCCAACATTTTTGAAACCAAGTACTTATCATGCATCAGGCTCCTGAGGACTGGAATGTCTGAATAGTATACTACAGTTTTGTTGTATATTTTTTTTAACTATCTCTTTATATTTTCCCCTCACTTATCTGTTCCCCTGGAGTCTCTTTATCTCTTTTCTCCTGCTAACAGGCAACTTCTTTTGATTTCTCCTATCCCTTTTCCTATGATCTAATATCTCTATATTCTCACCTCCTACCTCACAAACATCACATCCCAACCCCCCATTCTCTCTTTATTCACCATTAGAATCTGTATACCCTTTGACAAACCTGCTGATTATATTGTAGATAATAATCAAACACATCCTTTCTCTTTATTGTGACAAAAAAATGTAAATCTCTTAATTTAAGCTATTTGGTTTAAAGTTGCATATTGTTTGCATTGGGTGCTGTTAATATTGACCTTGCCTTTAATGGTGAAGTATTCAAAACCTGCAGGGACACTGTAAGTCTAGGGTAGAAACCAAAACCTCGGATCTGTGCTGCTAGAGGGGAAGACACATGAACAACATGAAAAAAAAAAAAAAAAAAGAAACAGAAGAAAGTGCCCCAAACAAACCAAGATGTGAAGGAGTTCAGAATGTACATAGTTAAAATGATCTGCAAAGTAAAGGATGATATATAAGAGAGCAAATGCATGAAGCAAACAATCACTTCAATAAAGAGATGAGAGAGCAAATGCAGGTAGCAAAAGATTACTTCAATAAAGAGATAGAGATACTGAAAAAGAAAAACCAAACAGAAATCCTTCAAATGAATGAAACAATAAAACAAACTAAAAATTCAATAGAAAGCATCACCAACAGACTAGATCACTTGGAAGACAGAATCTCAGGCAATGAAGACAAAGCGTATAATCTTGAAAATTAAGATAACCACATAGAGAAGATGGTAAGAAACCATGAAAATAACTTCCAATAATTCTGGGATAACATGAAAAGGCCAAATTTAAGATTTATTGGATGGAAGAAGGCATGAGATACAAAACACAGGAATGCATAATCTTTTCCATGAAATAATATCAGAAAGGTTTCCAAATCCATAGAATGAAATGGAAAATCAAATACAAGAGGCTTACAGGAGACCAAATGTACAAAATCACAACAGATCCACACCAAGGCACATTATAATGAAAATGCCTAGCGTACAGTATGAGGATAGAATTTTAAAGGCTTCAAGAGTAAAGTACCAGATTACATATAGGCAGACATGAATTCAGATATCAGCAGATTTCTCAACCCAGACCCTAAAAGCCAGGAGGGCCTGGAACAACATATACCAAGCTCTGAAAGAAAATGGTTGCCAACCAAGAGTCTCATAGCCAACAAAATTAAGCTTCAGATATGATGATAAAATAAAAACCTTCCAAGATAAATAAATGTTAAAAGAATTTAAAACTGGAAAGCCTGCACTACAGAACATTCTCAGCAAAATATTCCATGAGGAGGAAATGAAAAACAACAATGAAAATCAGCAAAGGGAAGAACCAACCTAAAGGAAAAGCCAATCAAAGGAGAAACCAAGTGAAGTTAAAAGCCAAAAATAAGCCAAAATGGCCGGGAATACAAGTCCTATCTCAATAATTACCCTGAATATTAATGACCAAATCTCATCAATCAAAAGACATAGGCTGGCATATTGGATTTTTAAAAATGACCCAAAACTATGCTGCTTTCCAGAGACTCATCTCATAAGAAAAGACATCCACAGACTGAAGGTGAAAAGATGGAAAAAACTTATCACTCACATGGACTGCATACTCAAGCAAGTGTTTCCATCCTCATATCAGAAAAAGTGGACTTCAAGCCAAAGTTAGTCAGAGGGGATAAAGAAGGACATTCCACACTGCTTAAGGGAATCATACATCAGCAAGACATAAAAATCATAAATAGTTATGCCCCATACAATGGAGCATCTACCTACATCAAATAAGCCCTTCTCAATTTCAAGAAGCAAATACATCACAACAGAATAATACTGGGTGACTCTAACGTACCTCTCTCACCAATGGATAGTTCTTCCAAACAAAAACTAAACAAAGAAACTATAGAACTCAATGATACAATCAACAATTTAGACTTAACAGACATACATAGACTATGTCATCCATCAATGAGCAAATATACTTTCTTCTTAGCAGCTCATGAATCCTTCTCTAAAATAGACCATATGCTATGCCACAAAGCTACTCTTAGAAAAATCCAAAGAATAGAGATACTACAGTGTATTCTATAAGATCATAATGGAATGAAATTAGAAATAAAAGATAAAATAAAAAATAGAAGCTACTCCAACACCAGGAGTCTAAACAATACACTATTGAATGATGAATGGATAGCAGAAGACATTAAATAAGAGAGTAAAAATTCTTAGAGGTAACTGAGAACAGCAATACAGCATATCAAAATCTCTGGAATGCTATGAAGGCAGTGTTAAGAGGAAAGTTCATTTCATTGAGCTCATTCTTTGATAGAATAAAAAGTCAACAAATAAATGACTTAAAATTACATTGAAAAGCCCTAGAAAAAGAAAAACAAATCAACACCAAAAGTAGGAGAATACAGGAAATAATTAAAATAAGAGCTGAAATCAATGAAATTGAAAGCAAAAAAAAATTTCAAAAAATTGACAACACAAAAAATTGGTACTTTGAAAAAATATATAAAATTGATAAACCCTTATCCAAGCTAATGAACAGGAGAGAGAAAACTCAAATTTCTAAAATCCTTGATGAAAAAGGAAATATCATGATGGACACTATGGAAATATAGAAGATAATTAGAAACTATTTTGAAAATTTAGACTCCAATAAAAAAGAAAAACTTGAAGACTCTGTCAAATTTCTAGAGACATATGATCTACAAAACTGAACCAGGAGGACATACACAATTTAAACAGATCAATTTCAAGCAATGAAATAGAAGATGCAATCAAAAGCCTACCAACCAAGAAAAGTCCAGGACCAGATGGATTTTCAGCCAAGTTCTACAAGAACTTCAAAGAACTAACACCAATACTCCTCAAATTATTCCATGAAATAGAAAAGGAGGAAACCCTTCCAAACTTGTTCTCTGAGGCTAATATCATCCTGATGTCAAAACCAGACCAAAACACATCAAGGAAAGAAAACTTCAGACCAATATCCCTGATAAACATAGGTGCAAAAATTCTCAATAAAATTCTTGCAAATCACATACAAAATGTTTTAAAATATAGTGCACCATGATCAAGTGGGGTTCATCCCAGGGATGCAGAGTTGGTTCAATATATGGAAATTAATAAACATAATTCATCACATCAATAGACTTAAAGATAAGAACCATATGATCATCTCAATAGATGCAGAAAAATCATTTGACAAAATATAGCACTGCTTCATGTTCAAAACAGTAGAAAAAGTAGGGATAGTAGAAACATACCTCAACATGGTAAAAGCTATATATGCTAAACCTCAGGCCAACATAATTCAAAATGTAGAAAAATTGAAAGCTTTCCCCTAAACACTGGAACAAGACAGGGATGCCCTCTTTCACCACTTCTGTTCAACATACTTCTTGAAACTCTTGCTAGAGTAATGAGACAGATGAAAGAAATTAAAAGGATACAAATAGGAAAAGAGGAACTCAAACTATTGCTATTTGTCAAAAACATGATTCTGTATTTAGAGGATCCAAAAAACTCCCCAAGAAAACTTCTAAAACTAGCAAATGAATTCAGCAAAGTAGGAGGGGGTAAAATCAACACCCATAAATCAAATGCATTTCTTTACATCAGTGATGAATCCTCTGAAAGAGAACTACCCTATTCACAATAATCTCAAAAAATAAAATACTTGGGAATCAATCTAAAAAAAGAGATGAATGACCTCTACAATGAAAACAGCGGAACACTAAATAAAGAAATTGAGGAAGACCTTAGAAGATGGAAAGATCTCCCATGTTCTTGGATAGGCAGAATTAATATTGTCAAAATGGCATTCCACCATATTCACCACACACACTTCAGATAGAGCACTAATCTCCACAATCTATAAAGAACTCAAAAAACTTTTCACCAAGAATATAAATAACCCAATCAATAAATGGATTAAGGAAATGAGCAGACACTTTACAGAAGAAGATCTACAAGCAATCAACAGATATATGAAAAAATGTTCAACATCTCTAGCAATTAGAGAAATGCAAATCAAAACTACCCTAAAATTTCATCTCACCCCAATTAGAATCTCTATTATCAAGAATACAAGCAACAATAGGTGTTGGTGAAGATGTGGGGAAAAAGGTACACTCATACTTTGCTGGTGGGGTTGCAAATTAGTGCAACCACTGTGGAAAGCAGTATGGAGATTCCTTAAAAAACTTGGAATGGAACCACCATTTGGCCCAGCTATCCCACTCCTTGGCCTATACCCAAAGGACTTAAAATCAGCACACTGCAGTGATGCAGCCACATCAATATTTTAGCTGCTCAATTCACAATAGCTAGATTGTGGAACCAACCTAGATGCTCTTCAATAGATGAATGGATAAAGAAACTGTGGTATATATACACAATGGAATATTACTCATAAAGAAGAATAAAATTATGGCATTTGCAGGTAAATGGATGCATTTGGAGAATATCATGCTAAGTGCAATAAGCCAATCCCAGAAAACCAAAAGCCAAATGATCTCTCTTATAAGTGGATGATGATACATAAAGGAGGGTGAGAGGGATGCAAGAATGGAGGAAGGATGGATTGCATGGAGGAAAAGAGGGGTGGGGCGGGGTGGGAGAGTGAAAAAGAACAGAATGAGACAAACATCACTACCCTATGTACATGTATGATTATGCAAATGGTGTGACTCTACTTTGTGTACAGCCAGAGAAACAATAGTTGTACTCCATTTGTGTACAATGAATCAAAATAAATTATTTTTTAAAAAAAGTATACTACCAAAAATGATATACAGATTTAACGCAATTCCAAATGAAATCCTGAAGACATTCCTCATAGAAATAGAAAAAGCAATTATGAAATTCATTTGGAAAAATAAGAGACCCAGTATAGCCAAAGCAATCCTTAGCTAGAAGAGTGAAGCAGGAGGTATCACAATACCTGATCTTAAACTATGCTACAGAGCTATAGTGACAAAAATGGCATGGTATTGGCAACAAAATATTGACATATAGCCAATGGTACAGAATAGAGGACACAGAAAAAACCCACACAAATACAGTTATCTCATGCTAGACAAAGGTGTCAAAAACATACCTTGGAGAAAAGATAATCTATTCAACAAATGGTGCTGGGAAAACTGGAAATCAATATTCAGCAAAATGAAACTAATCCCCTATCTCTCACCCTGCACAAAACTCAACTCAAAGTGGATCAAAGACCTAGGAGTTAGACCAGAGACCCTGCACCAAATAGAAGAAAAAGTAGGCCCAAATTTTCATTATTTGGACTTAGTACCTGACTTCCGTAACAAAATTCCTAAAGGACAAGAAATAAATTCAAGAATCAATAAATGGGATGGAGTCAAACTAAAAAGCTTCTTCTCAGCAAAGGAAACAATCGATAATGTGAAGAGAGAGTCTACAGAATGGGAGAAAATATTTACCACCTGCACCTCAGATAGAGCATTAATCTCCAGGATATATATAGAACTCAAAAAACTTAACATTAAAAAACAAATAACCCAATCAATAAATGGGCCAAGGAACTGAACAGACACTTCACAGAATAAGATATACAATGGATCAGCAAATATATGAAAAAATGTTCAACATCTTTAGTAAATAGAGAAATGCAAATCAAAACAACTACTCTAAGATTTCATCTCACTCCAGGCAGAGTGGCAATTATCAAGAATACAAGTAACAGTAGGTGTTGGTGTGGAGGTACACTCATATGTTGCTGGTGGGACTGCAAATTGGTAAAACCATTCTAGAAAGCAATATGGAGATAGATGCCTTAGAAAACTTGGAATGGAACCACCATTTGACCCAGCTATTCCACTCCTCAGCCTATACCCAAAGGACTTAAAATCAGCATACTACAGTGATGCAGCCACATCAATGTTTATAGCAGCTCAATTCACAATAGCTTGATTGTGTAACTAACCTAGATGCCCTTCAATAGATGAATGCAGGAAAAACTGTGATATATATACACAATGGAATATTACTCAGCCTTAAAGAAGAATGAAATTATGTTATCTGCAGGTAAATGGATGGATTTGGAGAATATCATGCTAAGCGAATTAAGCCAATCTCCAAAAATCAAAGGCCAAATATTGTCTCTGATATGTGGGTGTTGATCCGTAGGGGGTAAGAGGGGGCAAGGGAAGAATGAAGGAACTTTCAATTGGCAGAGGGGAGTGAAAGGAATATGGGTGTGGGAAGGGTGATGGAATGAGATGGACATTGTTACCCTATGTCCATGTATGAATGACCAAGTGGGGTGACTGCATCATGCACAGCCCTAGAGATGAAAAGCTGTTCTCCATTTGTGTACAATGAGTCAAAACGCATTCTGTTGTCATGTACAACAAATTAGGACAAATAATTTTTTAAAAATAATTTATGAGTAAAAAGGAAGTCATCTCAGGTTGAAAGGCATAGCAAACAAGACACAGAAAATTAAGTCACTCACTAAGGTCACTCGGTTAACAATTGTGGGGGAAACCCCTGGCATTTGGCTGGCAGCAGTGAATGCCTCGAATGTGTAAGGGAGACTTACATTCATGCAGGCCTGACAGGAGAACCTGTAGGAAGGAGCTTTTCACTGTAGCAGGCCAGTGGAGCTGACCACTTCCCCATAATTAGCATACCTGTTGCCAGGTCCACATTGGACCCTGGGTAAAGATACAATTAGACATTAGTAGAAACATGATTGGACATGGTACAATCCTTACTTTGCATACCTGGATGTTACCTGATTTGGCACAGTTCCAAACACTGATGAGGGTAAACAAGTAATAAATTGTAATTATCTACTTAAGGGCGAAACATTCCCTAAATAAACGAACTAACAGAGAGCTCACAACACGCCTGTTTATTCACCAGTTCCCAGTGCCTGGCCCCGGCACTGCTCCCTTACCCCCACGACTGAGTGAAGCCAAGGTGAACATACTTCAAACAATGAAACTAGAATTCAATGTGGATCTTTCTCTACCACTTCTCTTGTTATGGCTAAGAATTTGAAACTACCTCATTGCAGAATCAACAGAGTCTGCCCTGGGGTGAGGGAAGACTCTCTCCAACCATTAGGAATATTTAAACTACCCCCACACTGGAAAAATAAAAAATAAAAATTAAGCTAACATATGTCAAGTTCCGTATTAAAATAAAATGTTTCAATGACCATAAAAGAATCTCAGAAATGTGCAAGGTTCTCAAGATTATCCAAGTGCCAAGAATTTTAAGCTATTGTTTTGCACTGGAGGTGTTCTTAGCTAGGTCAAAGTCAGACTGAAGGAATTCACACACAATGGTATTTTGGACATCAAGAGACTTTACTGTAAAAGTCCATTTTAATCTGGGTGAGTCAAAATCATACACTTACTAAGCAGAGTGGTAAAACTAAACACTAAAGAAGAAAAAGCCTTCTAGAGCTTGTGCATAAGCAACTGAGAGAGGAATGAGAATTCTCAAGAGAGATATTAATAATTATTTTTATACAGTAAACATTTGTGCTTTATTTTAACCAAATAATTTTTGTGACTGAAAAAATGAATTGTGAATCAGAGCATAATTAATTAATGCTTTTGTTAACCATTATTATTTTAATTGTGCATATTTAGAGTATGTGTGATAATTTGATACAAGGTAGTTAGTATGTCCATCTCCTGAAACATTTTTAAATTTTTTTTTTCTTTTGCTGCTAGCAAGTGAATGCAGGGTCTTATGCATGGTAGGCAAGTGCTCTACCACTGAGCTACACTCCCAGCCCCTAAGATTTTTTATTAACATGTAATAAATGTACCTATTTATGGGTTGGAGTGTGATAATTTAATATATGTGCACAATATATAATGTTATCATGAGCAATTAGCTTTTCCATCTCCCTATCATTACCGTCTGTTTGGAACGTTCAAGCTCCTCTTTTCTAGTTATTGTTAAAATATATAAAATGGGTTATTGGGAAGTGTGGTCATCCCATTGTGCTGCAGAGCATTAAAGATTATTCCATCTAACTGTGTTCTGGTCCCCTTATCAACCTCCCTCCATCTCCCCTCTGCCCCATTCTTCCCAGTCTTTAGTAATCACTGCCCTACATGCAGATTAACATTTGTTAGCTCCCAGATATGAGAGAGAATATGCAGTATTGATCATTTTGTATCTGACTTGCCTAACTTAACATTAATGCCCTCCAGTTGCATTCATTTTTTCTGCAAGTGAAAGGTTATCTTCCTTTATACGGTTCAGTAATATTCCATTGTGTTTATGTGCCATATTTTCTTCATGTATTCATCCCCTGATGGGACATCTACACTGATGTCATACCTTTAGTATTGTGAACAGTGCTGCAATAAACCTGGGCATGCAGGTCTCTCTCTGATATGCTGATTTCGTTTCCAGTGGGATAGCTGATCATATGATAGATCCATTTTTAGTTTTCAGGAACCTCTGTACTGTTCTCCATAACAGTTATGCTAATTTATATTCCCAGCAATAGTGTGCAAGGGTTTATCAGGGTATAATCTCTGACATCCAAATGAAAGTGATCAGACAAAAACGACACATGTGAATCGACTTCCTAAGTCGAGTGGATAGCTGATATTGCATTCCTTTCTAGCCTCTACAAGGTCCTTACCTGTTCAGAAAAAATTTTTAATCCTTCTTATGTTTGTTATTCTATGGCATTGCTTGCAATAATCTAGCAAATTTCTTCCACTCCAACCCATGGTCACAGCCAACTCCTTCTGCAGACAACCTTTTCTTCTACACAAACATTCATCTGTATTCAGCAACGCTGATCATCACTCTTTATCTTCCATAAGTAGCAATCCATATCCCTGCTCCACCCCAAACCAACAAGGTCATCCAAGGCCTCTTGAAAGCTCTGATGCTGGATTCCTCTTCTCAGAAATTTTTTGCTTTTTCACTTTCTCTTTTTTTTTCCTCCTGGTGCCTTACAATTATCCGTAACAGTTGGTTTCATAACACCATATTCATACATGTACATGACATAGCTTGATCAATCTTATTCCCCTTTACCTTCTCTTCCTCTTCTCTCATTTCCTCCCTCCCCTGATCCACTTCCTCTGTTCTACTGATCTCTGTCCTATTTTCCTTGGTATTATTATTTTATTCAGTGCATTATAATTAAACATAAGAGTAAGAGTGGTGTATTTGCTTATGGACATTCTTGATGCCAATCTCTGAGAGGATTATCCTCAATGGTTACCAGACTAACACTGTTTTACCATTAGCTGCTTCCACTTCACTTTCCCCAAGATATATTGTCTTAACACTCTCCTGCTTCCCACTTAGGAAAATCCCCAATGTAAATAACATTACTACTAATAATAAGGGCCTTGTGTTATGGTTTAGGTATAAAGTGTCCCCCAAAAGCTCATGTGAGAAAATGCAATAAAGTCTAGTGGTGAAATGATTGGGTTATGAGAGTTTTAACTTAATCTGTGCATCAGTCCCCTGGATAGCAGGATGGTGACCACAGGCAGGTAGGTGCGGCCCGAGGAGGTAGGTCATTGGAGTATGCCTTGGGGATCTATTTGTCCTTGGTGAGTGGAGCTCTCTCTACGCCTTCCCATTGCTGTGTCCTGAGCTGCTTTCTTCCTCCATACCACACCCCCATGAAGTTCTGTCTCACCTTGGACCCAGAGCAAGGGAGTTGGTCATCTAGGGACTGAGACCTCTAAAACTGTGAGCCCCCCGAAAGACTTATCCTCTTCTACAACTGTTCTTGTCAGGTCTTTTGGTCACAGTGGCAGGAAATCTGGCTCAACACACTGTCACTTTAAGTTGTCAGATCTCTCTTTCAACCTCACCTTTGTTAGAATAGAATAACTCACTTCATTCTCTTCCTTGTACTGAAATAACTCTACCAAATATGACCCTGGCCTTGTAGATGCTGCATCTAACACGCGCTCCAACGTCGATTTCAGGGTCACCTTCTTCACCCCATTCTCTCTGTGGATCTTGCTTTTTTTCTTCAAGCTCTAAAAGTAATGCTCTCTTTCCACTGCTCTGATCATTCCTGTTCTGATGAATCTTTTTTTAAATAAAACCTACTTTGATAATTATTTCCCAAGTTTCTTCCCTTTTCTTCTCATTCACAGGGTCTAAAAATTCTCTTAATTTACGTAAAATGCAATTTTAAATCAGTGAGTCATAATTGCATGGTTTGTAGGAAGAGTGGTATAAATAAACATTATGGAAGGAAAAAACTTTCTAGAACTTAGGCACATGTGTTTTAATCAAAACAGTGATACGACCTTCTCTTATTTTTCTCCTTGTTTTTTTCTTTTTATTATCTAGAGTTATTTTAATATACCATTATATTATCTACCAACTGAAAATTTTTCCGATTTCTTATAAAGTTTTCACCTCTTATTTCTTTTAGTTCTTCAATTACAGTGGCCATTAATTCCAGAATAAAAAAAAATTAAACAGTAATGGTAGAAGTCATTGTGTTCTTGTGTTTCTTCATGTACAGAAGTTTTATATTTGAAATATGAATATTTTTATCATGTAAAAAAGTATCTACCTATTCCTATTTTACTAATAAATTATTCAAGGATGAATGCTAAAACCTTGTAATGTCTTTTTGAAATCTTTGGGCACCATTACAGATTTTTCTTTCTCAGGTGACTAATGCAGATTTACTTGTGCTTATCTGAAACAGTTCAAGAAGACCAATGAGATCTCAATCCACACCTGAGGATGGAGTTACTGAGACACGCAGAGTCATGCCAAGATCACAACTAAAGAGCCATAGAACAAAACAGACGCTGTCTGGATCTAAAGTTGATATACACTAGTCCCCCTTATCCTCACTTTGCTTCCTCTGGTTTCAGTTGCTGGCCAACAACTGTCTGAAAAACTTACACAGAAAATTCCAGAAATAAGCAATTCATTCGTTTTAAATTGCATGCTGCTCTGAATCATGTCATGAAATCTCATGTCATCCCCCGCTGTCCTGCCCAAAGAAGTGGATCAACCCTTTGTTCTGCATATTCACACTGCGCATGCAGCCTCACCCCAATGATGTCATGTGCATGGACCCAGGAGCAGCCAGAGCAGGTGGTCCTCCTCAGTAGGAGCCTGAGGCTGTGTCATCCCCCTCCTGCCGTCTCTTCACGAAGGCCTCAGATCATCTCACAGCATCACAGGAAGGGTGAGTCTAGTACAATAAGATATTTTGATGCACGGACCACATTGCATAACTTTCATTACACACTATTATATAATTTTCTATTTTATTGTTAGTTATTGCTGTTCATCTCTTTCCATGCTTCATTTGAAAGTTAAACTTCCTCATAGGTGTGGATGCACAAGAAGGAAACCTGGCGTATATATATAAGGTGTTTGGTGTTATCTGGGGGTTCAAGCATACACTGAGGTTCTTGGAATGTATTCAGAGATAAGGAAGGATGGGTGCACTCTGTGCTTTGGCAATGAAGAAGAGAGAGACAAAGAGGAGAGAAAGGAGAGGAGGAGAGAGCAGAGGAAGAAAAGGAAGGAGGAGGGAAGGAAATCTGGCAAAGATACAGAGAGGGAAGAAAGCAAAGAAGGGAGGAGGGAGGGAGAAAGAAAATAAAAAAAGAACACTTTATTCAACCAAATCAAATATGACAATTCTTTTTTATTAATTTATTTCATTTTTAAAGGCTTCATTTTGATTCATTGTACACAGATGGGGTACAACCTTTCATTTCTATGATTGTGCACCATGTAGATTCACACCATTCATGTAATCATACATGTGCATAGGGTGATGATGTCTGTCTCATTCCACCATTTTTCATACCCCCACACCCTCCTCCCTCTCATTTCCCTCTATGTAATCTAAAGTTCCTCCATTCTTCTCTCATATGACAATTCTAAAAACAGAAAAAGTCCCACTGATCTGGAAAATGAGGGTGGAATGCAGGATGCCTAACTCCTCAGTCATCCTGAGGGCCTGAGAGTTCAGTCTCTAACCTGAACCAGAAGCCAGAAGTGCTGGAAAGCCTAAGCCTGTTGCTTCTCCTATCACACATACGTGGCTCATTTATTTGTTCTCATTTTTCTATTATAAAAGTTATACAAATACATGATAAATTGAAAATGCAGTGCAGAAGGTCCCTTCCCCATCCCTCTTTTGACTCACTCTGTTTAAACACTGTCAGTTCTTCCAGTTCTTTGCATTAACTCTATAATCTAAATAAAATGCTTACCCCTAGTTTTCTCAACTTATTATTTTACCAGGATGGATAGACTCTGCCTTGAAAGATAGGGAATAGTCTTCTCTTCTTTCCCCTCTTAGCAAGTTTCATGGTATTAGTGCCATAACTCTATTATCAATTTTTGTAGCTTTATATTATTGGAACGATTAGTAAATAAACTTTGAAGAGTATAATAAACTTGCCTTTCCTGTTGCCAAATGTTAGTTAGGTGACTGTCTCTTGCAGGATGGAGTGATTTTGCCCACTACCCCAGCAGAGCCAGCCACCTCTCAGCTCCCTGCTCTTCTTCCAAATGCAAGGCGTGTTCCAACCTCAGTATTTGCACCAGAACCCCCATGTATCTGATCATTCATATTTTTGAAATATGAAGAATGTGAAAGTAGAAGGGATCTTTCCCTCCACTTCCCCTAAGCCATCTTCACAAATCACTAACAACTGACTAATTGCCAAGCTCAGGGCCCTGTTAGGAGCCTCACCCCACTTAACCTCTCTCTACACATTTGACACTATGAAGCCTTTGACCATCTCTGCTCCTGGCTTTCATTGCTCTGGTTCTGCCTTTTTATAGGTTCTTGCTGACACTGTAATAGCTGGTTTCTAATCTCTTTCCCACCACCTCGAGTTTTATTTCCAAAACCCACATCTGTGCAATTTAGAGAGGACTTATTGAATTACCAAAATAAAAATGCCAAGCCATAGTTCCAGGGAAAATGCTCATAATATGAGAATAAGTAAACAAAATAAGCTAAAAATAATATAAAAGTGCCATTTAACTATGTATGATAGCTGTAATATGCACACCATGCATGTTGTTCACATTTATATGTAAGAACAAAGCAGATGCTAACCTGACTTTGTCTGCTGGCATGATACTGCATGCATATTTCCTAAATGAAGATTTATTACTGGTATAATTTAGAATAAAGTGGGGTGTATTGCATGTTAGAAAACATTAAATTTTGTTTGATGCAAGAAAAAAAGTTCAGGAAAATTACTGAGCTAGGCTATCAGTCTAGTTAGGTTTTGAAGGTTGAATAGGAAGTTTTCAGGTCTACAAAGAAAACAAGTGCACCTTAAAAGTAAGAGCATGAGAGATTTTCACAGAGGGATGAAAGCTCTCTGCACATTCAAAACTGAAGAATATTCTGGCAAGGAAGAGAACATGGTGGGTTCCCATCCGCTTATATGATAGTCCTCCCTGTTCCCCTAGACTTAGATGTAACTGGTATAAACAGCTCTCATTCCTTGGCTGGATCCCAGAAACTTTTTTTCTTTATTTCCCTGCTTCCCAGGCCATGGCTTATATGGGTGGTCTCTAGAGAGTGGCATACATAGATAGTGGTAGATTCAATAAAAAACACAAGTAATCTACTTTTTAAATTTGCTAGTAATTTTGGCAGAATTTTATCTTGCTATCTCGTTTCTCATATTAGTATATAATGACTTGGGTTTTAACAGGAAGCAAATTCAGGATAAGGAGGACCAACTCATCTCCCAAAGTTCACTGGTCCAAGCCAGCACAAGGAATATTTTTCCAACCCATGTAACCATCCAAGGAGGCATTGATTTTGATGTGACTGAGGGGGCGAAGGAGAATGGGAAGAATGCTGGTCTAGGGGGTAGAGAGCTCCTTCTAACTCAAGGCTGCTAACTGGTTGGAGGACCTTGGGAGATTTCTGAACTTGTGCCTTCAACATCCTTGTCTGCAAAACAAAGTGCTTGGATCAATCCTTACTTCCTTCTTACTCCAAAAACGACCTATAAAAATAATCATGTGCAAGTTTACCTTACTCTACCTCATTTGGCCCACTCAAAAAGTGACCTTTAATGTCCTTCTAAATGACTTTGCTTTTTGCATTCAAATAACTATGACAGTTAAGATAAAGCAAAGGGGTCTGGTGTGGTGGCGCATGCCTGTAATCCCAGCAGCTCAGGAGGCTGAGGGAGAAGGATCTCGAGGTCAAAGCGAAGCAATAAGCAACTCAGTGAGACCCTGTCTCTAAATAAAACACAAAATAGGGCTGGGGATGTGGCTCAGTGATCGAGTGACCCTGAATTCAATCCCCAGTACCCCCACCCCCCCACAAAAAATAAAGCGAACATGAGTTCTGCCAAATATAAATCTGAACCCAGTTTTCTGAAATTCTAGAATCAACTCACTCTAGACAAACTGCTTACAGCCCTAGAGATTCATCAGATTATAGTCACTTAAAAGGTAATGCTATTAAATTTTAATATAATGTTCCTCTTCTCTATAGATTGCTGAGCTACGTCATTACTTTGCTTACTGTAGTCATGACTTGACACCTTGAAGTATCTGAGCAATAATTGCACTATTATCTGCAATAATACAAACAAAGCTGATAAAAATACGTATCACATTTTTCAGTGTCTTTTCTCCATGAAATGCTAGACTTTAAATCACTGAATGTATGACTTTCTTTTAGAAATTAAAATACTACCCAGGAGCATGTATCTCAGCAAGTATTAAAACAAACGATACATTAAGCACTAAACCATACACAGTTATATTCTTACATTTTTTAAAAAAAGGAATGTGATTTTCCCTTTGTGGAGCCAATCCTGCTTACAGTGGTACTCATAATTAAAACCACTGTCACAGTTACTGCTAAATGACTTAGTTAAAATATTTTTTAAATCTAGCAAAATGATAGTCTTTTAATAGATTTCATAATAATTTTGTCCATTCAAGTAATACAACTAAAATTTGGAGGAATCCCCAAGACCAGGTATAAAAACCAACAACCTAACTTATTTATATACATTATTATTGCTTTGCCAAAGCATTATAAAAGTGTTATTTTCTTTTAAGTAGTAGTGCTTAGTTGTTTGTTTGTTTGTTTGTCTTTTTTCTTTTTTCAAGCATCACAGAGTCAATAGAAAACACCAAAAATAATTTTAAACGCTTGGGATCCCCATAAGTAACTATAGGGATTCTGAATTACGGCTTGATTGTATCCTGATTACAGATACATGACTATGATAGACAGTGATATTTTTCAAGCAGGAATTTTCAGAATTACCCCAATACAAAAAAAAAAAAATTACATAACAAAAATCTTCCCAATACATTCGTGGGCATATTAAAGTCTCTCTACAATGCCAAACATTGGAAAGATCAATCAAATCAGGTAATTAAGTTTGAAGTCCAAAAAAGAAAACAAAAAACAAAAACAAAAAACTAAATTTTTTTTGCTTTCAACCACACCTCAGAATCTGTCACAATAAACTGTATTATTAATCAGCCGTGCTCACAGTAAAACATACAGGAAAGTAAAAATCTTTATTTTCAAACAAATGTGTCCAGTTTAGATGTGTGATAGAATTTCTAAATTAACACCCAACTTCAAAGAGTAAAATTTTAGAGTTTCACTGATTGATGAATCAACTGCAGAGGTTTCAATGTAAACAGGAAGGCAACTCATAAAGTTCTCTCTTTTCTAGATTTTCAGTTATAATGAAGAATATAGTGCTTTGCAAACAGTAAAAATTGTATTTTCACGTTGATTGAGAAGATCTGTTAGCATGAAACTGAAATTATCCATTTTCTCCTTTGTGTTACAGAATTTGAACATGTATGAGAAACTTGGTCAAATAACCACTAAAATTACTTCCATGCATCAGTATTTTTTAAGTGCCAAAAAAAAATGATATTCTATGACCATGATGAGGCTAGAATTAATTTAAATAACTTTGGGCTTGATTCATGAAAAACAAAAATACTTACACGGTAGGGGGGCATTATTTCTGCATTTTTTTTTTATATGCACAAGTCATGGTCTGCATTCAACTTTCAAATCAAAAAGAAAAGTTGCACATTTATGTAGGCAGGGTTTTGTGTGAGTGCACAGTAAAAAAGTGAAAAATAAATAAGCCTGTAGAGAACTTGTGCCTTTTAGCAGTGTTAAAAGGATTGCAGTCTGAATTCCAGGCCAAAAAAAAAAAAAAAAAAAAAAAGCCCTCATCTCAATAAATTATTACCAAAATGTTAGCAAGCACTGCGTTGTCACACGCAGGCAGCAGGGACATAATGGTGACACAGAAGAAAACTGACACATAAATCACTTTAAAATAGCCCTTTGCTCGGTCCAGGGAGAAACTTCCATGCTCAGCTAAATCTCCTCTCCCACCTTTTCATCTCTAGGATAAAATGGCAACTTTCCAAATCACTAAAATTAATTTAAAATAAATCCCTGGCGATGTTGCTGCCAAACTTAGTAAAAATGGTTCATGATTTAGAAAGAAACAAATACAGAATGTGTAAGAAAAAATCTTTTCAAAAGGGTTTTCCTTTTTCAGTCTGAATTGACATATCACAGGTTTTAAACCAAACCAAAGAATTATATGAATATTGAATGTTGTTTTGTTTGTTTGCTTTTACTTAAATTAACCATCTTAATTCTACTTGGAAAATATATTCTTATAAAGTGTAAAAGTATAAAAAATGGATTACATAAGTAAAATAATTTGACTTTATCAAAGCCGTTTCAATAGAGGCAAGATTCATTTAACTCATGAAAAATGTTCTGAAGATTTTTATGTACATTTGTAAAAGCCAGTTTGAAGCATTGAGACGATATCTGAAAGTTATTTTTACATAAAAATTCATCCAAATATGTAGCTATCAATATTATACATCTTTGAATAAAAATGAATGTGTAAATAATGATCATGAAAGTCCTAATAATAAATAAAGTAAATCAACATTATTTATAATCTTTAAATATAAAATAACCTCTGGTTTTTTAAAACATACTTGAAAAAATAAAGTAGCAAAAATAAAGTATCAAAATCTAACCAATTTTATTTTAATAAAATATTTTAAAATATTGCTTAACTATCATTTCTCATGTCTTTAAATAAATCAGTTTTGCTGCTTATTGTTTCTTAAACTCCCGGGAAATCTTAGACATTTCAAGGTGCATCCATTGACAATTTTTTATGTTCAATTTTATTTGGTTCCTTTTAAATCTTATCTTGAAAATAAATGGAGAATAAACCTAGACGTTCAAGATAATTTTATTAATCCTGTGAAATCTATTGCATAATAACCCAGAGAGCACTCGAGGCCCCTTGTCAATTTTAAAACACAAGTATTACTG
Source organism: Glaucomys volans (assembly GCA_020662805.1). Lineage (NCBI taxonomy): Eukaryota > Metazoa > Chordata > Mammalia > Rodentia > Sciuridae > Glaucomys > Glaucomys volans. The sequence goes on from JAJEJO010049826.1 coordinate 1,432,706, forward strand.
TTACTTGTCTTACATTTAGCATCCTCTAAGCTGAAGGGGGGAAATCAACGTGCAATTTAGACAGTTACCAAATTACCAAAACCATCGCAGCAACTCTTAATGAGCAAAACCATTAACAATTTTCCGACTGGAGCCCCTGTTCAAATACCTTGGACACCTTGTTAGCACAGAATGAGGTGTTCAATCAAGAGACTGGGAATTGGAAGTACCAGGCCACAGTTCTGAGTGGTGATTACAAGGGCGAGAGGGCGAGTGCCAAAGTAACAGTCTTCTACCCTGCAGGAAGCTGAGGAACCTTGAAGCCTACATTTGTAAATCAGGCCCGATGATTACAGCAGTCACCAGCAAAGAGCATATGAAACAATTATTTGCACCATTCTTTCACTGTTTTAATTTGCTCTTAAAATGAACAAGATGATCCCCAGAGTCACTGGCATTTTGTCTTTAGAAATTTAGAGCCTGCTCTAGGATTTTCCTAGCCTTGGAATCCAAGGAGAAGACTAAAGGGATCATTTCAAACAGCATTCATTTCTTTCTCACAAGCTATTTTCTATTCAGGTTTCCTGTAACTTAAAACATATTCTGCAGGAGTTTATTTGAGATGCTTTAGTTGTTGACTTTTTGAAATGTAAACTGTGTGTTGATTATTGTTTGGTATTTTATGCTATCGTTTTTCATTAAACATGCAGTGACTTAGACCCTGAAACTCTTGCATTTAATTAATAAGGAATAACACGTTTCCGGTTTTGAACTACCTTTGACCACTGACAGCTAACAAATAATTTTTAGGCTTTTAGACTATAGTATTTAAACTGCCCTTAAAAGTTAACAATGACACAGCATCAAACCTGTGCTTGAAAGAACAGATTTAAGCAAAACATTTTTTTTAATCAGCATTATTTATCTTAAATGAAAAGTTGCCCCAGAATTATGAAACTATATCTTTCAAATGCTAATATTTTGGATTGATTTTGCTGCTATCAAGCACACATTTTTAATTCGATTGACTATTCACCTAATTTAAAATTTAGGTGCCATAAAAAGAAGTGTTTTTAGTTAGAAAAAGAAGATACAAAATAGACATATTTAAATTTTGTTCTATGCCACAAAATCTGTTATAATTTTAATTTATAAAATATGTCTGTGTTTTCTCAATTCTTTAGTGAGTAATGTACTAATTTTTAAAGGGATAGTTTTGCTAATTAATGACATACATGAGGATCTACATATGACTGATTTTATTTGTATGTCTTTGTAATTTCATAAACAGTTTTAATATGGCAATTTGAAAAAGATTAATTTTATTTCTTTTCATGCAAGTATAGTCTATAGTCACAAGTTAGTCTATATTTTCTTTAATAGTTAGATACTAAAAACTAGAAAGTGTTTTCTTAAAAGCCTTTGATCCACTTCTGAATTTGAAAACATCTTAAGGTCTTGTTTCTATAAGCAAGGAAGGAGAATGATGCAATTTTAACTACTTTAAACTGATTTCTGAAAATCTGTTAAATAATATGATTGAATTTATTTTTGTACCTTCTTATATTTTCCCAGAGAGCCTTCTATTTTCTCTCAATTATTATTTTTGTCAGTTTGTTTGCTGAAGGGTGCAATATTGAATTTCCAGAATTTGATTTCCTATATTAAATCAATGGTTTAAAATACCATCAGCTCATATGAGATATTACCATGTAATTTTGTAATGTATTACAATCACATCATTTGTCCCCCAAACCCACAGTGATTATTGTTAAATGCTCCTTGCAAACAGTGAAATCTTTTTCATCCTAAGTTATCCAAATGTAGAGGGCGCTGTTGTTCATATATTTTGAAAGTGTTTCATACAGCAAAACATACTCAAGCTAATAGTTTATTATTTGTTTTACAAAGCTGTCTATAAATTCCAATGGAAGTATTAACATATAAAGTCTGAATTTAAATTTAAAGTAGCTAAGAAAGAGCTTCTGTAGTATGCCATTGAATTTTTATTTACCATAATGGAAATAAATAGTTTTAATCATCCCTGAGTTCTAATTAATATACAATTCATTTTAAACATTCTGAGGATGGGATTTTCATAGAGATATTTCTCTTTCCTGCCATTGTAGTTATGTAAAAGAACTACCTTGAGCACAGGAGATGTGTGCTGAAAATACAGGGATGTCATTATTTTCAAATGGTGCTGGGTAAGGGGAAAACAAATATGTCTGTGGAGGACATATGTTTTTGTACTATGTTTCCAGGATTTTTTTTGTATTTTTTTCAAGCTAAAATTGGACGGAAATATTCTGATTTCTTACCTTATTTATAATTTCTATGATTACCCTTATTGATTTTTGTCTAAGAAGATATGCATTTTGAATAATATTTCACCGAACATGCTATCCTCTGTATGGTTAATGTTTAGAGCAGTTCTAAAACATAAAGTTTATCCTAATATATGACAAAAAAATTCTTTCATTCATTACTTGTAGCTGAGCAATAAAAATAATTTTGAATAATTCATATTTAGTTCTTACAAAATGTTACAATTGAGCATATAGCAGTGATTTCTTTGATTTTTAAATCTTTTCTTGAGTGACATAAAATGATATGAGTTCATTTTTCTTTTGTTTCATGACATGGTTGCTCTAAAGAATTTTAAAACATGGTTAAAAAGCAAAAATTATAGTCAATTCTGTTCTAAACATAAAATTTAGGTAAAATATTGGTGTGTCTTAAGAAATCCATTTTATAAATGTTTTTGCAATGTCATATCAAAAATGCTGAATAAATCCTACATAAAACTAACCACCTCCTTGCTACTAAAGGTAAATGCTGAAGAAGACTGACATTTCAGATTTAAAATGCATTGGCTTAGAAAACTCAATCTGAACAGGGAAAATAGGTAATATTCTTGTGTAGTTTTATTCTTAGTTCTTTACATATAACTGAGCACTTAAATCTTTTCTATTTTTTTTCCTTTTTTGGTATGTGTATATTTAATTCATATAAAGATAGATGTTCAATTGGAATATATGCTGAAATCACTTAATAAAGCAATATTCTCTGTCGTGAAACAAAATCACATTTAGAATCATTTTTTTACATTATGAAACATCATCAAAGCAGCCAACACCTCCTCTTTTTCCTTTTCTTTTTAATCTATTCTGCTGAAAGAACGAGAGAGCGGATGTTAGAGACTGCTCCATGTAAATAGGTATTCTATGCAGGACCATGAAACTAAATCACTAGAAAAACACAAATGTAGCTTCAGGAGAAGTTTTGAATGTAGCTCAGGCATAACTTTTCAGCACTCGGAGTTATTTTAAAATCAAAATAAGCATGGCAGAAAGCAGAAGAAGAAAAAGCAGTTCACTAAAACGGCTCCTGACTTGCCCTTTTGAATAGGGTATCTGAAACTTTGTCTGGTTAAACTGTATCTAATCTAGCACAAGTAGGCATTGTCTGATTTTTATGGTATCCATGCATGTTCAAGAAGTTTTCCACCTTAAAAACAAGGACAGGGAGTCGAGGGGGGTAGGCCAATCCATAATTGAGTAACAGTTGCCTTTTATGATTGGCAAGTTCTTTGGGACCAAGATACCCCCCAGCCTGACTGACGAGGACGCTGAGATGCAGTTTGGCCCTGTCTTTATGTCAAATCACTGCCACCAAAACAATGGCTCATATTACATGAAAATCTTGTGCAAATGAGCCATAATGGGAGTGAATGACAATCTGGTAAGAACAGGCAGCAGGGTCCTCCTTTGATCTGAAATACTGTTAATCTTTCTCAAACATAGAGCACTAAGTATACTTGGCAAACCTTATATGAGAAAGTCCCTATAGCCCAGATCCAGAGATAAACAAGCTGTAAGTGAAAAAGACGCCAAGAAATATTTCCACATTGGTCATAAACTTCCATTTACTTGAATCATTTTTTTGTTTTGTTTTGGTGATTGTTGGTGTTGTTTAGTTTTGCACAGAATAATTATATATCATATTTCCTTATCTTTGTTACCATTGCTATTGGGTATGAATTTTAAATAGCTGATGCTAAAAATTATTTTTTTAAAAGCCTTCTGTGGGTCTAATAATTCTAGAATGTCTGAAACACCTTATTTACATAGGCTTTGTCTTTAAACACAGTGGACTCAGTTGAATAGCTTTATATGATACTGTGCCAAGATATGAGAGAGAGAGAGAGAGAGAGAGAGAGAGAGAAACTTTCAAACATTATGTTTCTATTCTAAGAAAGGAATGATTGAGGTGTTTCTACTTCGAAGGTGATTTAAACAACCCTTGAAATGTCTCACAAGGAGTTAGAGATCAGCTTTGGGGTCACAAGAGGACTCTCCTTTTGCTCTCCAATATTAAAATCAAACTGTTTTGTTGGGTCGCCAAATATGTAAGGCACACATAGTCTAATGCAAGCTGAGTCAATCATGGTAATTCAGAGCTGGTAGGAAATATGCCTCTCCAGTTCTGCTCTGCTTTTGAAGTGTTGCCTAAAATCAGCCTTGGGCTTCAAAGAGAGGGGGATTATAGCCTTTATCCAGCAATTAATATGGCTGGAACTCAGAATGTCAGCATCTAACCACGATCCTGGCTGGACAGTGGCATAGCAGGGATGCATTCTCCTTCAAGACTTGGAGTAAATCACAAAAAATGAATAAATAAGCGGTAAATCTAATGTTTGGCAGGAAAGAAAAGGGGAGAAATTCAAACTTTTACTTCTAATGACCCACCAGTTTTTTGACACACAGGCAAACCGTCCCCAAAAGGTGATGTTCACAGACGTCTAAGCAGCCCTATCCACCTAGATCATTTTAATCTCCCACCAACTGTTAAGCAGAAAGAAGTGCTATTAGAGAGAAACCTATTCCTTTCTCTTTCTAACGTAGATCAGATGACAACCTCTCCAAGTTCCTCCTCTCTGTCACAGTTCAAGGGTTCAAAAATGGTCAGGATATCAAACAACTGAAAAGCAGCAGGATTTTACAGGAAGTGTTTAAGTGCATTAGATTATGCAGAGTGGTCAGAAGATGCTGGTGTTGGGTTTCATTTTTCATTCTCAGTCTCATTCCAAGTGCCCTCTAATGCAAACCCAGAGAGTGATCCCCTTCAGCTACTGGGTGACGACAGAATCCAACTACCTAAAATACCATAGATTCCTATTGCATATCCTGGTATATTTGAGGTTGAATATTAAATTGCCTTCATAGCTATAGTTATTTGGAATTAATGTTGACAGCATATGTTTACTTTGGTCTGAATGTAAAGGGATGTCATCTCTTCTAAGAGTTGTGAACAAAATTCAAGAGAACCTCCTATTGAGTTTGGGGAAATTTCTCCCTTGGATTAAGTGGGATCACTCCGACTCCCAACCACAGCCAGCAAGCAATCCAACCTTTCAAATCCTTCACCATTGTTGCTTCATGTTTCTGTACAGATTTTTCCACTGAGTAGAAGGAAAATACTATGTATACAAAGTATTTACAGAATAATATCACTGCATCCTGACAGGATAAGCAAAACATTTCATTAATAAGCCATGTTTATTGCTCAGTACAAAGGTTTTTTTGTGGAAGATGCTTGAAGAATGATCACTATAAAATCTAATATTAAACAAAAAAATTAATATGTAATAGCCTCTTGGATATCATATACATATTTACCCCTGGGTCCCACATTAAATCTAGAATTGAGAAGGATTGGCTTTCTATATTCTTCTTGTATTTATTTCCTTTTCTCATATTACCTTACAATTGGCACTCACAATGAAGAGCCTGATGGTCTATTTTATAGCCACAGAAAGTTGGAAGGAAGAAAAAAGAGTGGTTGACAGATTAAATGCATCGGAGAAGGCAAAGGGAGGCTCATAGTCCTCTGTCTGTTGAAAATGGGGGTGTGATGCACACCAGCTCGAAGAGAATCATCTTTGCTTTTCCTTTCTGCCATCTCGCTGTTAAAGTGGTAGCTCAGGGAGCCCACCAAGGCTCCTTGGCCATTAAACAGCAGAACCTATAGGATTAGAAGAAGGGAGTAGAAGAAAGGATTCAGGAGACAGGGAAACAAAATTCTTCTGCCATTAGAAAAGAAATCAGAACATGGAAGAAAACCTGCTTTGTGGATTTCACCTGAATTTTCTAATAATACATCATTCTCTGAGAGTACTCATTATCCCCCACACCTGGGGGCTTGAGGATGTCAACTTACACAAAGCTATCATGGAAGACCCCTGCTATGGATTTAGTTATCAACAGGCCCAATTCTCAGGTCCAAACTCTGTAAAACCAGTTTCCAAGGATGCATAACCTATTTCCAGTTTGTTACTAGATCTACCCACAATCCCTATCCTCTCCCACCCCAGGTGTAAAAATCTACAGATTCATCCTTGCGAGGTCATTGAGGGGAATTAATGCATATGTTATTTATACAAATCTACATAGTAATTAACTAGAATCTATCGCATTGCACTATTTTGTCAAAATGTCAGGTAAATTTTTGTCATTTTTTATATAAAGTAGGCATTTTCCATAATATGCACTAGAAAATAATTTTTTAAAAAAGCAACAAGAACATGTGGTTATTATTTCCTTTACAGCTAAAATTTGTGTTGGGTTCTCAATACTTCCCAGTAACTCTTATTATCTGTGAAGCTGATTTCTAAGCCTTCTCATCTGATATTTTAAAATTTTTTGTTTAATTTTTTTGAGTAATACATCTACATGGCCTTGACAATCCCAATAGAGAATAAAAACATAGCAGGCTTGATGGTGCATGCCTGTAATCCCAGCAGCTCAGGAGGCTGAGGCAGGAGGATCTCAAGCTCAAGGCCAGCCTCAGCAACTTAGTGAGGCTCTAAGGAATTTGGCAAGACACTGTCTCAAAATGGAAAATAAAAAAGACCCCAGGAATGTGACTCATTAGCTAAGCATTTCCATGGTTCTTTCCTTGGGTCTACAACTCACATCCATATCCCCTCCAGCAATATCTGTCTCCTGGTCCATACTTCGTTATTTTTCCTTGACCTTGGAGATCACTGTCACCGGAATGCTCTTTTCCCACTCACCCACTGATGCACTCTGTACACTAGATCTGCCTGTTGCTCCTTTAAGGACAGAGGAGCTGTCCTGGCCAGAGGCATAGCCCCATGGCAGAGCTCTTGGCCAGAGGAGGCCATGTCTCTGGGCCGAGGTCCCATTCTCCCAGGCCCTTCAGGCCTGTCTTCTACACTTTCTCTCAACTGCTGTTTCAGTAATTCCCCTTTTTCACCTGCATCTCTCCTCTGCTCCTCTGGGTTCTGGAGCTTGCTACTGAAATTGAAATATGTTTGATTAAGTAAATTTCAAAATTCACACCACTTGCACTAGGCACATCTCAAATGCACAGTGGTCCTCTGCTAGTGGCTGTAGAATTGAACAACTAGATCAGAAACATTATTCTCTTGTAGAAAGTTCTCTTTAACAATGTCCTGGAGCATAGAAAATAGAGAATGCTCCAAGTCTATTACTCACTAACTGTGATCTTGGTTATTATTTTCCCTATCATGCTTCAGTTTATCTAGTAAAGTGAGAAAAAGAATGGCATCAGTTTCATAGGTCATTGCATATGAAGAGCTTGCATTACGTAAATTGGCATGAAAAAACTTGGATGTAAATATAGGTAAAGACATGGTACATATAGGCAAGGCCATAGAATTAGGTCTATAAAGATAAGATTATTTTAAAACAATTCATTTTCTCTTTTCCATAATATTTATTCAGTCCTCCTTAGGCTACTTTTTAGAAACTTTACCTTGGACAATTCTAGTAAATTATATATCTAATAAATTTACATCCCAAGTCCTCCTCAGTATTTACCCATATTTACACGTTAAATAAATTTATGTGTATAAATTTTACTTTACACATACTTTTATAATATGACATTATTATATAATGTCTGTAGATGCAAAGACCAAAAGTTCATTTTTTGATCATCAAGCAAGGTCCTAAACATGCAACAAACAATAAATTTTGTTGATTGGGTTGAATTTCGTTACAGACATTTGATTAACCAGTTTTTGTGTAAGAATCCTTGCTTCATTCAAACTATGTTCTTGTCTCCATGTTCAAATACCATGCTTCCTTTTTTATCCTCTGCTCTAGACTTTGTTAACATACGCACACATTGTCTCTTAAACATTTAAGTCTCTATTAGCTCATCTGAATTGCTTTGGATTCTTTTCCAGTTTAAAGATTGTTGTTAAATAATCTTACAGTCTGGAAATTATACTTTCCTCTCACTAGTAATTAAGAAAATTAAGTTCATTAAAACTTTTTATTTTACTTTTAGACTACCATCTGAAATAGAATAATTCAAAAAGGAAGAAACAAAGAATAGTAAACAATAGCATAACGAATACTCTTTGTTCTGTGTAAAGAAGAAATATTTCTCTGCTAGATGCCTACGCTAATATAGCTTAAATTCATGATTTTAAAAGTTGTTACTTTCTTCAGTTAGATGTGGCAGTACATGCCTCTAATCCCAGTGACTTGGGAGGCAGAGGCAGGAAGATCATAAGCTCAAGGCCAGCTTGGGCAACTTAGACTCTGTCTCAAAATAAAAATTAAAAAGGGCTGGGGATGTACCTCCGTGGTAGAGTACCTCTAGGTCCAATCCCCAGTATCCTTGCACCTGCAAAAAGTCGTTTTCTCAGTGACAATATTACTCTGTAAAAAATACTAATCATTACATCCCTCAGATAAGAAGTGCCCCCCTCATCAATTTAACTATGTTCAGAAGTAAATGCATCATGATGCTCCCAGATCACTCTCAGAGTTCAACATATTTATTAAATGTACTCTAGGAACTTATTAACATTAGATTAGGTAATATTTTCTTTTAAGCAAAACCATTCTGCAGAAAAAAATTAAATTCATACAAAAGATAAAACACGAGTATTCATTCAAAAATGTATTTGTTTTCTTCAATTTTTATTCCTGATGTTTATTTGTCAATTGTGCATATAACAGGGTTCAGGGTTCAATGGATTATTGCAAAACATGCACAGAATGCACATTTATCACCTCCAGCCTCCCTGAATTGGCCCTCCTCCCCCAGCCTCTACTAATCACTAATTCACATTCAGGTTGGCTTCTTCTTCTTCTTCTTTTTTTTTTTTTTTTTTGGAAGCTCACACATGGGACAGAGAACATGCAATACCTGTCTTTGTGTGTGTGATTTATGTCGCTTTAACCTAATATCCTACAGTGTCATCGACTTTGTTCTGAATTATAGGATTTTATCCTGTTTCATGGCTGAAAAATATTACACCATATATATAGACCACATTTTCTTTATCCATTCATCCATTGAGGGGCATCGAGGTTGATTCCACAGCTTAGCTATCATGAGTAGTGATTCAGTAAATATGGGCACACAGGCATCTCTTTGGTACTCTGATTTCACTTTATTTGGAATGTAGTTGGAAGTGTGCAGTGTGGAAACTTGATCCTAGGGTAGACCTGGTTCTAGGTTTCTGACTCAGGTCCATACTGCTCTCTACAGTGACTGCATTAATTTATATTCCCACCAACAGTGTATGAGAGCTCCTTTTTCTTCATATCCTTGCCAGCACTTGTTATTTTTTGTTTTGTTTTAGTTTGTTTTTTTTTTTTCATTTTTATAATAGCCAGTCTAACTGGGATGAGATGCTACCACATGGTAGTTTTAATTTACATTGCCCTAGTGGCTAATGATATTCTTATTTTTTCACATATTTTTTGGCCATGTGTATTTCTTCTTTTGAGAAGTGTCAATTCAGATCATTTATCCATTTTTTAACTGAATTACTTGATTTTTTGTCAAGTTTTTTTAGTTTCTCATATATTCTGAATATTAATCCTTTTTGTTTTTATTTTTTGTCAGCACATAAAGTATTATATATCATTTAATTTTCAGGAAAATTTATGTCTTTCAAGTACTGACATTTTATTCCACATAAAATATTTTGTATACAGATTATTTGTAGATATATGTATATATTTATATGTTGACATACTGAACACATAAGAACCAGCACATATTAAAGGGGGACTTCTAATGTCAATAATTAAGAGTACATTCATAAAATGGACTACTGAGTAGCCATTGAAAGGAAAATAGACAGCAATAACTAGCTGGATGGAATAATATTATTAAATATTTTTAAAATTGCAGAAGAAAGTAAGAATTTACTCCTTCTAATAAAAAAATAGAAATATATCCATCTGCATTTATATATTTGACATTATTTGGACCATTAATGGAAGAGAGATTTTTTTTCTGTTTGAATTGTTACCAATTTTTCAAATGCATTTTTTTTTGGGGGGGGGGGGGGGGGGACCCGGGGGTTAAACTCGGGGGCACTGGGGCAACAAGCCACATCCCTAGTCCTATTTTGAATTTTATTTAGAGACA
>JAJEJO010049826.1:1443233-1535382 GCA_020662805.1 Glaucomys volans
AGGAAGGAAGGAAGGAAGGAAGGAAGGAAGGAAGGAAGGAGGGAAGGAAGGAAGGAAGGAAATAAAAAAAGAAAGCTAGTCTTCTACCTCATTTCCCCAGGTGCAACTATGTTCTTTGCATTTCTATTTACCTCTATTTCTAAATAAGTATTTCACAATCTATCACGTGTGTTCTGTGCTGACCTCACATTATGGTAAGGACCATTTCACGCAGACACTTCCTTCTTCTTTCCTTTCTGATTACACACTCTATACAATTTATATGTTTTGGGTTATATAAATATTGTTCCCTGCTGAGTCAAATGTGCTATCAGTATTTTTCCTTTCTTACATTACTTACATTTCACAGAATCATTATTTGCTTTTTGTAAGTCAGTATATTATTTTGCTTGTTGTACTATTTGCCTATAGTTAATTCCCTTTAAAATTTTCAACAAAATGGTTATACTTATCTCAGTACTTTTTTCTGTATTGTCAAAATGAAGCAAATCAAATAAAAATGATTTCCCCACGTAAATCCTACTCTTCAGGGTCTCTGATTTCTCGTGGAAGCTGATGTGTTGGCTCTCTAGGTCCATTGCTGAGCAGTTATTTGGAAACTTTCCTTTGCTGCTTTCCTATGTTGGAACCCAGGTCTTTCTTTTCTCTTGTTTAACTTTCGCTCTAGTGGAACAGTAGTATTTATTGAGAATAAGTGTATGAAAGAAAATTCGATGAAACCTTGTAGGTCTGCTAATGCCTTTATTCTCACTTGCCCGGACTCCACTGCAGACAGAATTCATTAGATTGAAATTATTTTTATCCAATTTCTTATGCCAATTGCTTTATATACCTTCATTTCCAGTGTAATTTCTCATTTTATTATCTGTTTTCTCTATTCTTTCTTCAACTTTGATTGGTTTAGGTTGGATTTCCTGGCATGTTTTCTAATTTTCTTTTACTTGCTAGTGTTCATTTTTTATCTGTTGGTAGTAGTTCCTCAAAGATTTTCCCCATTTATCTTTCAACCCTTCTTCTTATGTGTTTAATTTAGTTTTTATGCCCAAGAGATGTTTCATTCTGATTCCTTTTCTGAAATATACTGTTCTTGTTTTATACATGCAATAGTTTCTTTTTCTTCTTGATGATAGAAGTATTTGTTTTCTTTTCTGTCCTGAACTTATCTCTTTATACTGTACTTTTTATTTGTTTTAATTTCTGTATTAATTCCTAAATCTTTCCTAAAATGTCTGGATATTTTCAGTTTTTCCTTCACATTAAGAGTAAATCACAAAGAAATTGATTAGAGGCTCTGCTTGAGTGGGAAAAGTTTAAAGGTCAGTGAAAGCACCTTTTATTGTTGTTACAGAAGTCCGACCTTTTTTAACTAGATGTATGCTTGGATGGATATGTTTGATTGTAGGCTGTCTTCTAAATTTTATCCTGGCTGCTTAGGAATCTGGTGGCCAAATGAGTAGTGCATCTTTGGATTCCACCATTTTACTTCTTTCTTATTCCCTTGCTGCCGTGTCCCTTGCCTCCCAAGTTTCATCCCCTTCATTGTGATATCTGGACCCTCCAAATTCTGAGGCTTGCACATTACTGCAGGGCAGGTTGCCATACTTCTTACTGTTATCTCACTCTGAAGGTGTAGGTGTCTGCTCTCCATTCTGCCAAATCAACTGTTACCCTCTTCTTCCTTCCTTCAAAACACTCTGAAACTTCTTCCCTGGCACTCTTTGCTATATTTGTTTATAATAGTGGTTACAATATGTTTTTAACTTGCTATGTTTAACTGAATGGATAGATATTATTTTTTAAATAAAAGGTCCCAGAAGTTAAAGGCAGGTGCCTATGATTTTCATCACCAGGAAGATACTAGAATAAATAAATCTTCACATCCTGTGAAGATTTTGAAGTAGTTATCACTGAGAAAATTCAGCTTAGAATGCCATGACCAGTAGAGGAAAAATTGCATGTCTACTTCCCCAGGAGCATATTTTTAGTACATAAAATGGTTATTGTCCTATACCCTCCTGTATGAGAGTGAATCAGATCCCATTTCTAAGAAATGACAGAAATATATATGAACAGTCATAAGAATGCACACTTTCTGATCTACTGATTGCCTCTGTAAAGTTTGTCTAGGAAAATCTCATCATGTCTATCCTGTCAGAGATCATTTGTTTGCAAGTCAGATGAAAATTTATCATAGCATACCTCCTAGGACATACATATTGAAAAGACATCTGAGCCATGTTGTAACTTATCCCTGCCTTTCTCTGGGCCCCCGCCTCCGCTTTCTCATACCCAGGTCAATGGTTTCCTCAAATAGTAATGTCAGCCTTAGATCTACAAAATCATTAAGTTGTTTCCTCTCAACTAAATGGCTCAGAATCTATGTTTCAATCCCACTTCCTGGGAAAATGAATCTCTTTGACCTGTTCAAGAGAGCCCTCATGGTGGGTGCCCCAAAGGGAGTTAACTGAAACACTAGAATGGTCTCATCTCTGACTACTATAGTTGGAGAAATTCTATTAGAAGGAAGCATGGAAACCCAGAGAAATTTATCAGCATCTCTAACAGCAACAGAAGTGCTATAGACAGTATCTAGAACTAGCCACCCAAATTAGTTGAAGCAGTCTATGATGGCTGATCTTAGCATGACTCTGACACCATTAAAGTTGTTTTAATTTCAGTTTTTATTGATTAAGCAAGAAAGGGGGTATAAAGAGTAATCATAAAATCCAAGCTATTTCAGTGGACACAGACTCCATTGCCTTCCTGGATCCTCGGTTTTGTCTAAATTTCAAAAGGTGTGGCAAACACTCACAGAGTAGAGAATTAGACATGTCAGAGGATGCTAGGACCTCAGGCTCACTGTTTTTTCTTGTTTGTTTGTTTGTTTGCTTGCTTGTTTTGCTTTGTTTTGTTTTGGTTGGCAAGGCTTGATCAGGTCAATCAGATTCATTCTCCCAGGAAGTAGGATTGAAAGATGGATACTGAATCATTTAGTAGTGAGAAACCAGAGACTATGAACCAGGGAGGAAAATGTAGTATATTGAAACTCTATGTTCACACAATCTATTCAGTCTTATCTCCAGGTCTATTGGAGGTTTCTTTTCATGTGGCCTGGCTGTGGCCACCTCACATAATACACATGAGTATAGAAACTATGTGGAACAGAGTGTCTAGCAGAGCAAGAACTGGTAACTGACACCCAGGCTAGTGAAGACAAGAAAACTAAAAAGATTGAGTAGACTAATATATGCATGAAGGAAACTACCAATTAGTTCTAGGAAGCAAAATTTTTGTAGAAAGATGAATATTTTTAATTTCCATTTTTAAAAACAAGTTAGAAATCTAGATTTTTATGTACAATGCTGAAAACTTATCACGATTCTTAAAAGCACCACATCTGCTCAGAGAATCAAACCTGCATGGAGTTAAGTTGTGAACCTGTCTACACATAACCTAATGTACATACAGGACACATCCAACCCTCTGTGAAGGAGTATGGATTTTAATTATTCCCCCCAGGCCAAAATCCAATATAATCAAGAATGAGGAATGAGCCTCATATACAAGTTTTCCTCAAAAAAATCACAGAATATTTAAAAGAAGAATATTGGATTTAAATTGTATTATTTTAAAGATGAGATAATTTGTTCAAATGTTACAGATACTTAAATATATGTACATAATTTTTTTAAATTTCTTTTGAAGAATGGTGAGATTTCTTAAATTTTAATATATGATTTGTGGCTAGGTCTTGTATCTCCATAAGCACTCTGGCTAATTCTTATTTTAGTTCAGACCATAATTTGTCAAAAAGCTTAATTCAGATTTCTTTCATAAACACCAAAATGACTTCAGTGTGCCTTCTAGACAGTTTCATATAACTAAAGCACATCATAGCAGTGTGATTATTCTGGATTAAATAATATCGACGTCAGCCTTTATGAACTATTGGCAAGACACCCACTTTTAGTGCCCACTTTATTTTATTTGTGGAATGGGTAAAATGCTGTATTTATTTCAGGGTGTATTTGTGCCAATGATTTTCAAACTCCTACCAAGACTCTTGTGCCCAGATTTCTTTTTTTTAAGTTCTTTTGACATTGCGCATTGAAATTTATGGCGTATTTTCCAGTCCTCCCTGCTGTGCGCCTCATCAGGCCCTGGCTGCCAGGCCACTAGGAAACAAGAAATGAATGCTGGAAAACCCCGTGGCTGTTCTTAACTAAAGAACTGCAAACACGACCAAAGTTCTCTGCAAATCCTCCTAGATTGGCAGAAGAAAAATGGCAACAAGCGGCAGCCATTCAATGAAGCAATATTTCCCTTATTACTTGCAAAGTCTTTTATTTAGCCTCAACAGTATCATATTTGAAATGATTTCATGACTGGGGGCAATACTTGGGTAGCCATCTGTTCTCTCAGATTAGCTGTCAGATGAGTAGAGTGTTTTTAGTCAATGTTTTCAAATTGCTTTAAAATATCAACAAATTCAATATTTGCTCATGACATGAGTGGGGAATATTTTCATAGTTTATCTCAAACAAAAAGTTGGATTTCCCAATAATTTTATATTACCTCCAAAGCCACTGGTACAAACGGGTAGATTCTGACAGACATTTAAAAAAAAGAAAAGGAAGGTGGACAAGATGTCAAGACGGATTTGATATACCAGCACTATCTTCACTCCTGCAATTTTCAAAGCAAATCTTTAATTTGGAGATTTCTGCCTACCCACCATTACAGGACCCTTCAGGGCAATGATCTATCAAGTTCTGACTGTCTCAAACTGTTTGCGCCAGATTCCACATCGATCACACTCACCCTGGCTACACTTTTCACCAGAGAGCCAAGAAACAATAATTTTCAATTAAGAAACTCGAGGAAGACTTGGGGTTTGATTTATGGTGCATGACTAATTATCAAATAGCTGGCCTAATGAAAATTAAGCTGCTGGTTACTACAAAGATTTAACTTCATTTTCTTGAAGAGATACTGATATGATCCAGAATGTAATTTATTGAAGTAGTATGATACATTTTAAAAGTCATAGACATGTAAATGAGATAATTATCATTTTTAAATGACAGGGCTAATTATTTATATTATGATGAATTTTATATTCAGAGTACATATACACCTGAAAGAAAAGATCATCTTTACTTGCGATAATAATTTTCACTTCCTTGTTATGCTAGGAGACTATCTAAAAATACTGCACATAGTGTGCAGGTTGGATGATCTTTTCCATAAAATAATTAAATTTAATAGCTTTAAATTTTTTGGAGAATTACTTGACATAAATTATTCAGAATGAGTAAATGAATGAAAACTTTAAAACCATTATTAGCGAGTGAATGTGACAGGTCACATATGTATTTTACATTGCTTATGATTTTCTTCTCCTATTGTTAAAGAGTTGTGAAATGCTAATGCCAAAGATCATAAGAACAGAGGGATGCAGTTTAAGTTGAACTTGGCTCCATAAACAACATGATTTGTCGCTGTGCTACATGCACTATTTTCTATCATAGTAACTGGAGCGCCCCTTGAAAATAACTCACCTCTCCTTCCTGGTCTTGCTTCATTTCACCTCCCACTGTCCTGTATGACTACCCTGTGCTGATCCTGTTCCCCAAACATGACCTTCATGTCCTGGAGTCTTCCTTCACTCATGCAAGTCTATTCATAAACTTCCAGCAAACCACATCTCCAAGTTCCGCCATCTTTCAACAGCAATCCTAAATGTCACATCCTCCAAGGAATGAGCAGGTTTTCCCTTCATCTTTTCACCGCACCTTGAAAGGATGTCTCCTCCTTTAGAGTCCTACAGCATTATATGTTCATCAGTCAGATTCATGGTTCTCAATCTCAACCGCTACAATGGGAACCTGTCATGCTCTGGTTCTTAATTTCTGTGTGAATTCATGACGTGCGGTATTTTCAATTCATGACAATTTATCAAACTGTGTACTTATGTGCACTTTTCTAGATGCACATCATCTATCAATTAAAATATTAAAATGTCACTTCATCTCAAATCAATTAAGTTGAGGATCTCTGAGGATAGAACTTTGGGCATTGGTGTTTTTGAAAAGTTCCCTAGATCATTCCAACATTCAGCCAGCGGTTCAGAACCACTGACCCATCTGATGTCTTCACAAGTGTATCTTCCTTTTTAGAGAAATAATTACCACTGGGACAGAGAAATAAGAACACATAACCAGGACCATGACTACTAGCCATGCACATTCTTCCAAGAGTTTTCTATCTGACCCTTTTTGGATTTTGCTCCTGCATACTATAATCTCTGCATATTTTAGAGTTGACCAGATGTTCTTAAGAATGCTTATTCCAAAAATGTGATCATTCCTAAGGGGTTGATATAACTAAAATACTTGCTATTTCATAAATCTTCATATTTCTCTTACTACAGACTTAGAAAAGCAACATTCTCCCTTTTTGATGATATACTCCTTGAGACGAGGAGCTGGTTCCATTTTGCAATATGTTCTTCATAGCACTATTTTACTATTTCTGAGACTACTATTAAACAGGATAGTGAGGAAGAAACAAAAGTCAGAGTAGCATAATAAAGAGGCTAATTTTGTGCATCTGTTTATGTCCTTGTAAGATGGCAAAAACAGTAGAAACAATCCACTAATTGCCTAAATCAGGATGTATCAATAATCTTTTTTTTGACATTGCTTGTCTCTGGCAAAATTAATTTTCTGCTGTCCTGTATGTTGCTACTCCATTTGTTTACATAGATACTAATTAACAAACTTCCACTGAAATAAAACCTCTCAGTTGCAGCCCTCAACTCTCTGTGCATTCTGCTTTACCTCCAGAGCCATTTTCGTTAAGTACAAACCTAATTGAGCTCCTGCCCTAATTTAGGAGCTTTTCCACATGCCTGCCTCCTGAATCTTTGCTATGTAAATTGATGCTTGAAGGTGTTAGTCATCTTTCTGTCACTATAATGAAGTACCTGAGATAATTCACTTATAAAGATAAAATATTTATGTTGGCTCACAGTTTTAGAGGTTCCAGTCCAATATTGGTGGACCCATTGCTCTGGACCTCTGATGGGGGTGCATGATGACAATAGTGGGGTGTACCTAGTGCAGCCAACTGCTCACCTCACGGCCAGGGAGCAAAAAGAGGATGGTGGAGGTCCCAAAGACCTCTCCCAGGGTACAACCCCAATAACCTAAAAGCCTCCCACAAGGTCACACCTCCTTAAGGTTCCCCACCTCCCACTAACACCTCCCTGAGAACAAAGCCTTTAACACATAGACCTTTGGGGTCCTCAACACAAGCCATAGCAAGGGACTTGCATTGCAGGGCAATGAGAAAGGCCAAATTTCAGGCTTCACGCCAGAAAAAACTAAAATTAAATAAGTTCTCCAGGCGAATTATGTGCACAGTGAAGTTTGAGAAACTTTGATGCAAAGAATAGCAAAGACCCAACCATTTGTTCTGTCTCCACCTTCCAGTTTATTTCCATCCAATTCTTCCTACCAGTCTGTGGTGGCAGACATGCAAGCTCACATAGGTTCCTGAACCTAACATGCGTCTTCTGGCATTTGGTCATGCTCAGACCTCTGTCTGACTGCCCTTCCACACATTCACCCTGTAATTCACCTGGTGCATTTCTCAGTTTAACTTGTGCTCCTCCTCTTAGAAGCAAGACCCTCCCTCTCTCCCTGGGTAGGGTTGGGGCCTTTTTCCTCGCTTGCAAAGCTCTGGTTTCAGAGTTCTCATATTGTACTGAGAACAGTACTTGCATTCCTATTTTTCTTTAGATTTTGGGCTTCTTGACAGCAAGAATTGCATCTTGTTAAGTGTTCTATTCCTGAACACTGAATGTATTTTAGACATCAAGAATTAAGTAGACAAATGCTTTTAAGTGCCTAGAACACACACCATTCCTGCAGACAAAGTGTCCCTTTCCACATTCAAAAGTACTTTCATTGCAGTCCTTTATTGATTTCTCTATTTATAGTGGGACAAGACTTACATAGAAATATAGAATTAGAAGTGACTTGGGACATAATCTAATCACCCACTCGTTCTCTTTCAATTAACTGCTATATATGTTTTGTGTCCAAACTGGAAATTAGATAAATGATTTCTAAATAGCTTGATGATCAAAGTCCCATATTTAGTATTATATTCAAATTCAACCCTCTTTAATTTTTGTAAGTTACATAAAGCATTTAGCACAGTGTTGGTATAAAATAAGAGATCAATAAGAGATGTTTTCATTCTTCAGCCTCTTTTCTCTGAATAAAAAATTTTCTTACTTGTTTCATTTACTTTTTCTACACTACTGATGAGAGTACTAAGGCAGATTTTTGTTCTTACGAACCCTGACAACTTTTATAATACAATGTTCAGTAACCTACCTGTGACAAAGGAAACACTGAGCAAGTTCACAGACTAGCAAAACTACCTACCTTTGCAAAGAGTGGTACTTTGTTATGGATTTCCTAGTTCTGATTCTATATTCTTTCAAGTTTTATGTTCTAAGTCAATTTATCCTCTTTTGGTTAATCACTTACTTGAGATAATATGGACACTATCCAATAAGTCACAAACTGTGGAGAATGGGACACAACTGTATCTTTTGATGGTGGATGTGTTTGTGTGTCAACTAAGATTCTTAGTCTTCAAGTCAAGTGGTATAAAATTATTTTCAGATATATTGCAATACATTAACATATGTAACGTGCATAGTGAGTGCATATAAACATAGTGCCTCAAGATATGTGTGTCTGTGTGTGTGTGTGTAAAGATCTCACTCTGAGACGAAGAGCAGGATTTCTTCCTGCTTACAGGAAAAGCAACCTCTCCAGACCCTACTGTTCATGAAGCATCAACCAACTCCCCTACCTGCCCCCACCAGATCTGGGCCAGGAGACCCAAGAGCCTCGTGTCTTCTGCCAGAGGCCACAATCAGTAACAGGGTGATTTATTCACTTCAAAGTGAAATGAAATCAAATCTCAGACCTGACACTTAGGTGCAAAGGAAGCAGGAAAATGTAGTCCTATGTGCCCTGGTGAAAATCTGTTCTTTTAAAAAAAGCTGCTTGCCATAATTACCAGTGTCCTCATTACTTCATTTAAGTTAAATACATTTTGTTGTCCAAGTAATGCAACTAAAGGCATTAGATTTTGCTAAATCCCTCAAAGAGCAAGGAAGGAAATGAAAAGCTCCTAGCAGATGGTGTGAATGATTCCTGCATTGCCCAGATTTATCATTGAGATATTGATCATCTATTTGTATTGACATCCTGCTGACTTTGAAAAGAAGCAGCTTCACATCTGATGACATGTAACTCAGTTGAGGAAAGATGAATTTATGAGTTTCACAAAATAAGAAAGTGTTGACCTTGGGGAATGGGTGTCAGTGGCATGAAGGAAAACCTCGAGGCAGTAGTGGGGTGACGTTTTAGGAGAAGCCCTATCACAAATTATTTTGATGGTGCAAAAACAATACCATGCTAATGATCATGGACATCAAGGATTCTGAACCAAGAAGTGATTCAGCGGTCTGAGTTCAAGTGTCACGAAGTTCTGGGAGTAACTTCCATTCATTGTCTTTTTGTGTTTCTCTGTATGAGTGCACAGAACTGATGATACTTAATAAAAACTAAACAGATCTAAAAGTTTTCTTTATGTGAGTATAATATAAAAGCAGAATGAGAAATCATTAGCCATAGTTGAATTGTCTTAAACGTATAAAATAAGGATTTGTCTTAGAAATGGTAACATATTAGTTTAAATAAGCTAAATTCTGGGATGTGAACACAAATGTTTCCAACTTGTGAGTTCCATCCTTAAAAGGAGGTTGATAATCCTTCACCCTCATGTGACCCTTCTCTTCCCTTCCTCGGTCCTAGTGCATTGCACTGGCCAGCTCAGACCATTCTGAGGAGGGACATACCAGGTAGTGGCAGATCATAATACAACAGGAGCCCGGGCTCCTGGACAATGACATACAGCAGAGCCACCAACCTGTTCCAGGCACATTTCTACCTCTAGGCTGTCACAGGAAAGGGAAACCAGTTTCCATGATACCAAGTCAAATTTTCTGTGATGTTAAGTCAGTCTATTCATAACAGCATCTTTACCTGCATACTAGCTATTGCCATGAGTGGCACCTTAAAATTGACATTTACGATGTTTTCTTTACAGTAGACACTGGATTCATTGTGCTTTACTTACCACAGAAACCATAAAGGACCATACTGTTATTATTCCTGTTTTTGGAAGTAAGAAAATGGACCTTCGTAAAGCTTAGGTTACCTGAAGTCACACATAAATGAAGAAATTCAGATTTTCTACACAGGCAGACTGATCAAGAGGTATGTATGTTCTTACTGTTCCCAACACTCAACTCCACAAAGTATGCTTCATTAGTGCCAACTTTGATTTGATATGGCACATTCATGTGATTGTAACTTTGTAGAGCAATACGAGCACATAGTTTCAAAAAAACACACAATTTTTCAGCATAATTTTGACTTAGTATGACCACAACACCGAACCATCTCTTAGGATCAAGAAGAATTTCTTGACACTAAGAAATTATTCAAAATAATGGTGGTAATTGAATATTATTGCTAATTGACAAAAACTGAAAAAATTATATCCAAAAAATAAGAAAGAAGATAAAGAACATAAACTCATTTAAATATTTGAATCACATAAAACTTATTTATAAACATAATACCAGCTTTTTGAATATTTTCTGTATAACGCTATGTGGAAATGGCAGACAGCAAAGAGAAAAGGGAAGGAATTTATTAAGCACCCACTATGTGTCAGACATTATATTCTTTATATGAAATAGTACATTTTTGACCCCTCCCCACCCCACTTTCCAGATAAAGGACATAGGTCCAATGAGTTAAGCTTTTGCTAGAGATCATACAGCTGGAAAGAAATGGTGTAAGATTTTTCATTCAGAAAAAAAAAAAATCCATGTAAGATAAGAAAGTATTTGGAAAGTCAATCAATATGGCTCTCCAGTGTAATCAGCTGCCTCCCAGATTCACTCTGGACCTTTTCCAAACTTGCTTCTCCTCCGGGATTGCCTGCCTTGGTGTGTGGCTCAGTCCCCATTGGTTACACTGAAGCACTGCACTTCCCTCTCTCCCACACCCCTGCTGTCCATCATAGACTATTCTCAACGTCACTTCCGGGATCCTCTACACCTATTCACTCCTCCCTTCAGGAAGCTTCCTTCTGTCACCAGAATTGATCCAGCCACGTCTGCTCTTGACCCCTTGGAATCTGTTCTCTACTGCAACCAGAGTAACTTTTCAAATGCAAACCTTATGTTGTCAACACTGGTTTAAAATACCTTAAGGCTTTCACATGGATCTTTGAGTAAAATCCAAATCTATAAGGACCCAGGGGCTCATCACATCCAGAATCATCTCTCCCTTCTTCTTAGTTGTCCAGCCACATTGTTCGTGTCAGGTTTCTCAGTGTGACATGATCACTCAGAATGCCCTTGGCAATGTTCCTTCGATGGAGAGTGCTCTTTTCTACCATAATCCATCCAGTATCTGTCCTTTCTTTCCATCTCATTCCCAGTATCATTTCCATGGGGACTCATTCTTGGTCCCACTTGTCAGGCCTTCATATTTTTCACTCTTACAAAATAATACATAATTCTCTCGAGGTATAGGACATATTTAGACATGGTTTTTATTAAGTATCATCATTTCTGTGCACTTTTTTATTCATTCATGGGAATATTTAGTTAATATTCACCTCTCCCAGGAGACTGTAGGCTCCACAAAGCCATGCAGGTAATGATCTCATCTGGTTTTTGCTGATGTCACAACATCAGCACCTAGTACAGATGTTCAATAAATAATTCTCATCACATGATCAAATGGACTGAAAAAAGTGACACCAACGGTGACCCTAGCAACCATTGTCCAGCTGCAACAACATAGGAAATAACTTTGTTCTCAGCCTCTTTGGGCCCAGATACATAACAAGGTCAAGTGACATTCTGTGTTAGAATTATAAATCAATCAAATTTACCTTTCCTCCACCTCTTGCCCTTTCTGATCCTTTCTTCTCCCCAGTTGTTTTCTCTTCCCTCCACATGCCCAGTGTCTTATTCTTATGGCCTTATAAGATTTTTATTTAGTTAATTAACACTCAAGGCATGGTATAAGATAGGAACAGCGGTGATTCCCTGTAGGAGATAAATATGACAGAAGAGTTGGCAATAAGTACTGCCCACCTGTCAGGGGCCAGTCACCGTTCTTTATGACATACACATAAGGCTAAGAGTGGATATGAATCACAGCACTCTCCAGTGAAGTGAGCAGAAACACAGAGGCCCAACCCTCAGGCACCAGCCTGGCCTTCATACTTCCTCCAATCCCCTCTGATAACGTCATGAAGGGATTATCCAAAGCAGAAAAGAGGTCTGGAAATGGGAATGCTTCAAAAGCCATTTGTAGCTCAGGCTACACTCTCTTCTCTGCAGAACATCTGGTTGGAAGGAAACTGCAGAGGGATTAATCAGAAGCCACAGTTAAGGCACACGTTTGACACAGCTCTTTGAATTATCATTTTTAAGAACTAGAGATTCTCATGAAGACTGTTGGTCTCCTACATTAGACCAACACTATGGTGGAAGACTAAGTATTAGAATAAGTCCAAGTTGGAAGGCTCCTCTGTCTCATTCATGAATGCAATGGCTGAGTTGCACCTTTGGAGTGCCTTGGTCAACCTAAGCTATGACTGAGAGGCAGCTGGAAAACCAGGGTCACCAGGGAAAGGAGTCTCCAGCTATTACTAGAGATTTTCTCCAAAGCTTCCTACAGCTCAGAGAAATGGATGGTGTTCTATCATTGCAAATGAAGATCCTGAGTCTTACAGAACATCCAACCAGCATATGTGAAGATTATCTTTGTTCTGTCTGTTTTAAAAACCCCTGTTCCTTTCTCTGTGCTCTGTAGTTTCATGGTAGGAAGCAATAAAAACATTTGCAATCTACAGATACAGGATGTAGAGTCTAAGGAAAGTTCTTCTGAAAAGGTGCTTGGTGAAGATAGCAAGGATCAGTGCAGAAAGAATGTTCTCAAGGAAAGACATTATTGTTAGAAAGAGCAAGGTGCTCATTTGGCTGAACTAACTGCTACGTGCCAGGGAAAGATGCTGAAGAGTTAAACCGTAAATCCATGCAACTCCAGAAAGTGGAACCAGGACTACCTTTGTGACTCTATGCTTGCTCTACTTAAATTTAAGTGAGACGGAGCTAGTCAATTCAGTAGTTACTTATACCCTGAATCCTGAGTATTGTGGCTTATTTGTGATTCTCATGGACTCCTTTCTGCAGAAAGATCAGTTTTCCATCATATTTTGAAAATTAAAGTACAACAAAAATTTGTAAGCAAAGATTTCAAATTTTCATCCTTATTAGTGCTACGATTTCAATCTGGAATGTCCCCCAAAGTCTCATACGTTGGAGTGGTTGGAGCCCAGTGCAGCAATATGCAGAGGTGGACTATTGGGAAGTGATCCAGTGATGTAGGCTCTGATCTCACCAGTGGGTTAATCCACTGGTAGACTAACAATTTGATAGCATTACAGGAGATGGTAGAAATTTCAGACTGTGGGACCTCGGAAGTAGGTCACCAGGGGTGTGCCCTAGAAGGGTACTTCTTATGCCCAGAAACTGTCTCTCTCACTCCTCTCTCTTTCCAAGCTGCCACGGGCTGAGCAGCTTTCCTCCATCACACCTTTCCTCTACAATGTTCCCACCTTGGATTCCAACAACCATGGACTGAAACCATGAGCCAAAATAAATCTTTCCTCCTCTAAGTTGTTATGCTCAAGTACTTGTCATGGCAATGAGAAACTAACACAACCAGACAGTTAATGCAAACGTGTAAAAGGTACAGAAAAAAACTCAAAAGGTCATAGAGGTTTCAGAAAAACCAGACAATGCAGTCATCTAAGGCACTTGATTCAAACCTTTAATAAACATGGGATTTGCAATGCCAAGAGGGTATTCTACTCCTGCAATTACTCTACTACTTCACACACATTGATTCATTCCATGCTCACAACAACCCCATGGAGTGGGAAGGAAGAGAGTCTCATCCAGCGAGTGAAAAAATTGAGGTGCAAAACAGTTATCTGACTCGCTCTAGGCCACTCAATGATACAGCCAGCATTTTAACCTAGGACCTCTGGCTCTGGAGTTCGTGGCCTTAGGTACCACCATCATGCCTGGATCTTATGCAGAGATCTTCATGCTGAAAGAGTTATTGTTCACGATAAAAAAATTTAAGACTCTATATTGGTAAAACTTATATCTCAGCTAATTCCACCTCAGCTAATTCAGAAGCTATAATCTGTTCAACTAATATTTATTGTGCACCTACTATTCTCAAAGTACTAGATGCAATCCATGCAGCCTTTATGATTAAAGTCAGAAAAACTGACCAGCATGCTTGCAACCTAACCATCCACGACTGTCCCATAGCTAAATAAACTGGATATTACTCAACAGTATTCAGACCAAAAAAAAAAGCAAGCATTCAGCTGAATCAAATTACCAGTCAACAAAACAGAAATTCCATTTAAAAGCTATTATTGCACTACAGATGATTGATTGTTGGTTGGAAATGAGAGAGTGGTTTCATAGAAATGATTCCTGGCAACACATCTATTCAGAAAAATTACCACTCCTGCCTCTTGGTTACCCGGTTGAATTAGTCTAAACTCCAGAGCAGCGTTTGTCAAGGCCACCTGTTTCATGTTCCCAAGCAATTATTTAAAATGAAGACCTAGGTAGGACTCTGCTCCAGCAGCAACTTCTGCAATGGGACTTGGGGGTCTGTGAGTTTAACAAGCACTCACTGTTTAGCACATTCCCTTAAGGATGAGAGCCACCAGGAGATGAGGATGGGAAAAGAGATCTACCGACTTCCCAGGAAATGTTGAGGTCTCTACAACAGTAATTCATAGCAAAGAATAAATTAATGTTCTCTAAAATTAACATTGTAGGTTCGAATGTGCTCTGAGCACAGAGCACCATATTTTTAAATATAATGATGTCATTTTTTCTTGAAAATTTACAGGAAATAATTTAGCCCTCTAAGATTATGCATTTGCATTTAAATTTCTAGAGAAATGTATCAGTTAGAATTCCCTTCTTCTGCAACTAGCAAAAGCAAAGCATTTTAGACAAATGAGAGTGTATTTTCCTTTTAAATGTCTGGAAACATGCAGTTACAGACTATGTGTAGGGACAGAATTTTTCCAGGGGTAAGGTGAGCATCCTTTCTTCGGGTTCTGTTCTCTCCACACTTGTTTATCACCTCATGGCCACAAAATGACAGCTTTTGCTCCAGCAAAGCATTAAAGCACAACTAAGAAGGAGAGGAAAGGACAGTGTCAGTTTATGTCTCCAAACCTTCCAGCAGATACCTCCTTGGGTTTCATCCATCACAATATCATGTCCCAGAGGCTGAAAAGCTGAGAAACAGGATGACCATGACAAGATTAGATAGGGATCCAGCAAGCCACAACTCTTGGGTCACATGTGCCTGCTGTTTTTTTATAAATAAAGTTTTATTCAAATACAGCCATGCACATCCTTATTATTGATCTGGAGGTGCTTTCGTGCTATATCAGCAACGTTGAGTAATTGCGAGATCAGTCAGCTGGCCCACAAAACCTCAAATGTTTGCTATCTTATCCTTTAGAAAAAAAGCTTTCAGACCCTTGGTTTAGACCACTAGTGATCTTTGAAAAGCAGTCAAGTTCATACATGCATTAGAGGATTAGGTAGCAGAAATAAATACTAGGAAGGCAACCTGAGCATTTGCCACACTCGGTGTCCTGAAGTAATATTTTGCTTATTGTCCCATCTGTAAAAGAAAGGGGTACCCCTCATGAAGCTGAATATTCCTCAGAGTCCTTATTAAAATTAAGTGTGGGACACATGTGAAATGGTAGTGCAGTCCCCAACCCAAAGTCCAGGTTCAGTAACACCATTGGTTAGTACTGCTACGTACACAAGACCTACTACGTTATCCTTTCACTTGAAACTGTCATTTCAACTATCTTTGCAAATGCTGCAAATATTGAAAGTCACTTTTTTTTTCTTTTTTCTTTTGAGACAGGATCTCCCTAATTTGTCAAGGCTGGCCTCAAACTTGTAATCCTCTGGCCTCAGCCTCCTGAGTAAGTAGGATTATGGGCATGTGCCACCATGCCTGACCTCACTTTCATGTTAAAAATCATAATTACAGGAATTGTATTTGTCTAACAACCTTTCTATTCTTGGATTATGGTAATGTAGACTCAAAGTCACCTTCTAGAAGTGAACATAGCAGCTGATTACATGTTCTAGCACACACAAATTGACTTAGACATATTTATCAGATATCCATCATCTGCAAAATAACTTCATTTGCATCACATATACAATATAGCCAGGGTGTATTACTGGAGATCTTCTTGAAAGAAAATGGTGTTTCTATGGGCCCTCTTTCTGGCGTGCTGCTATTTTTCAATAGGGTTCTTTTCCGACCTCAGATAAATATTTCAACAAGTCACACTTAGCCTTTAAAGTTGTCCCCAAAGCACACTTGACAAAAAGGTTTATGAGACTAAAAATGCTGCTACATAATTTCTTTGTATTTGCATGTATTCCTTATTTCTCAGAGTCAATGAGAAAATATTATCTGAAATGTTACTTTCCTTATGAAATAAATGAAAAAAAAAATGTGTAACTAACAACCCTAGGAAAAGGGTTTCTTTTTTTTTAATATTAAAACATAATCACCAAAGGCTGGACTCTTCTATTGTATGATTTTTTCCAATGTATAATACTCAATTTCTGCATTAAAAAGGCACCGACATCTACTTTCACAACATAATTTGAAACATAGGGAAAAAAATATTACATGCTGAGCAATGAAATTGAAATTTTTTTGACTCTTGAAGGAGAACCATCTATTTCATTCAAGTCTTCCATATTTTTAACTTAAAAAATAAAATTCTACAAAATATTTTGGTAAAAATCTGTGGAACTCAGTGGGAGTCCAGGAGTAGAGTGACATTACTTCCCTGCATTAGATGAATAACTCGCCAACTGGCCGCATCCTCATTTAGCTCCAGTGATGTGAGAGGGAGATTGGCAGAGAAGCTATTCTATATCCACTGCGATCTCGCATGTTTGTTTTAGAATTATTAATCACAATCCATAGTTACTGGGTAGAGAAGATGAGAAAGAACTACCTGGTGACTTTCGGCTCATAGATAAATATTGAGAGATCCCTGCCTTTGGGCTCTGGACAAATACTCTGATTATGAGACAGGTAGTCAAAAGGAGGCAATGTCATCACTAAAAGCTTAGTTCCAACAGGAGCTCTGAAATCAGAGACATCATGACAAGATTTGCCAGATGCTTTGCAAACACTGATATTGGGATCATAATTACACAGCTGAAGAACATAGCTTACTGGAATATATGTCCCTTCCTCAACCGTAGAAATATGTCACTTAAAACTTGAAAAAATGTGCCAAGATATTCCTTCCCATGGGAACATCCTGCCCCCCTTCTTCCAAGATGACCCCAGAGCTGGCATGCTCGCAGTGCTACTCTGGGCAATTTGCATCTCCTGGGCTTGGTGACTTTCCACCATCGTGCAGCCAGCAGAGCCCACTGGCGAAACTCTATTAGTCCTGTTACAAATATCTATACTTTCAAGCGCTGTGATAACACATGCAAGCATTTTTTCCATTTGGGATCTTTTCTGTATGAGAATGACGCATCTTCCCCAAGGCTTCCAGTGTCTTCCTGCTCTCCAGGGACCCCCCCTGGGGTGCCCAAGCTACATCACTTCCTGAGAAATCCCTCTGCTCTGGATCTTTATTCCATTCCTATCATGTGCTTTTCCCATCATTATTCTGCAAGGTCTTTTTACCCCTTGCACTGTGTCTGTCTGCAAGCTTCCAGTTCACCCAGGAAGAAGGGATTCCTGTCTCTACACCAGAGTGATCAGTCTTTGTGGGTTTTTTATTTTTTATTTTTTATTAATTTTTACAGACTTCATTTTGATTCATTGTACACATATGAAGTACAAATACTCATTTCTATGGTTGTGCATTATGTACATTCATATCATTCTTGCTAATCATACATGTACATAGGGTAATGATGTCTGTCTCATTCCACCATTTTTCATACCCCCGCCCCCTCCCCCTCTCAGTTCCCTCTACGTAATCCAAAGTTCCTCCATTCTTCCCTCACTTACAAAACTTTACACAAAAAATTCAAAGAACCCAATCAATAAATTGGCCAAGGATCTGGGCAGACGCTTTACAGAAGAGGATGTACAGGTGATCAATAAATACATGAAAAAGTGTTCAACATCTCTAGTAATTAAAGAAATGCAAATTAAAACAACTCTAAGATTTCATCTTACCCCAATTAGAATGTCTTTTATTAAGAACACAGGCAACAACAGGTGTTGGCGAGGATGTGGGGAAAAGGGTACACTCATCCATTGCTGGTGGGAGTGCAAATTGGTTCAGCCACTCTGGAAAGCAGTGTGGAGAATCCTCAGAAAACTTGGAATGGACCCACCTTTTGACCCAGCTATCCCACTCCTTGGTTTATATCCAAAGGACTTAAAATCAGCATACTACAGTGATGCAGCCACATCAATGTTTATAGCAGCTCAATTCACTATAGCTGGACTGTGGAACCAACCTAGATGCCCTTCAACAGATGAATGGATAAAGAAGCTGTGGTATATATACACAATAGAATATTACTCAGCCATAAAGAAGAATAATATTATGGCATTTTCAGTCTTGGTGTTTTATCCTTCCCATTGGCATTTTTTTAAGTTTGGCCAGGTTCATAGCCCAGATAACAAGTCATAAATGGTGAGGTATCAGCTCCTGATGAAGGCAAGAAGCAAGATGTACTGGGGGCAGGAGAGCCTTCTTGACCTCTCAGAACTGATCAGCTAGAGTTGTATAATCTAGCCATGTTTAAAACTTCACATTCTAAAAAAATTTTTATTGAATTATTATTATTTATTATCATTAAATTTACTCCCCTTAAATGCATAGTCCAATGATTTTTAGAAGTATTTAAAGAAGTATGTGATCATCCCACAACATTATTGAAATAGACAAAAAGGGAGATTGATCAATTGCAAATAGATAAATAAGGAAACAAACAAAATCTAGCCTTTTTAGTGAGGTCTCTGAGAATGTCTTAAATCTGATGGTCGTGATTATGTGTACATTTGGAAGGGAAAAAAGTTGCTTTTTGTTGTTGGTGGTGATTGGTTTGGCTTGGATTGATTTTTTGGTTTTTTGTAGAGCTGGGTTTCAAACCATCGAACTGCTCTCTCTACCCAGAAACCAGTTTTAATGAGTTTGAAATTTTCTTGAGAGTGAAATTTTGTACTTTAAAAAATGCTTCCATGTTGATTGTAGCACAATTCACAATTGCCAAGAAACAGAACAACCCAAGTATCTGTTAACCAATAAATGGATAAAAATAGACGTGGTACATATATACAGTGGAATACTATTCAGTCATTAAAAATAAAGAAATCCTGTCATTTCCAACAGCATGAATGGAACTGAGGTCATTATGGTAAGTAAAATAAGTCAGAAAAAAGAAAGCAGAACTACATGGTCTCACTCATACTTGGGATCTTAAAGAAGTTAATTTTATAGAGGTTGAGAATAGAAATGTGGTTAACAGAAGTTGGGAGCAGGAGGGAGGTAGAAGAAATAGAGAAGAGTTGGTCAATGGATTACAGTTAGCTATGAGGAAGAACTTCTGGTGTGCACAGTAGGTGGTCTATAAATAATGATAATGAACGTATACTTCAAAGAAAGCTAGAGGAAAGAATTTTGAATGTTTTCTCACCACAAAGAAATCACAAACATTTGAGAAAATAAATATACTTACCCTGACTTGAGTGTTATACAATGTATGCATGAAACAAAACGTCACATGACGCCCTGTATCTATGTACAATTTTTATGTCAATTAAAGAAAAGGAAAGGAAAAACTGAATCTTACTACTTTGAATATCACTGAGAAACAACAGAAGATAATTTTACCATCAATATTTCTACTAGTTCTATTTGCATAATGAATGTATTGCTGTATTATGTAAATAGGACGGTTTGTTCTTTTGGTGAACATTAGTCAAGTTCCCCAGAATAACACTCTAAAAAACTGCCTTCCCGAGCCATCCCATAGTGATTCCAAAAGTGCAAACCCCATAACATGGCCTTCCAGTTATCTGCAGGCTGGACACTAATCGTGCTTTGAAAACTGAAATGATTCATACGTGGTAAAGAAAGAGATTGTAGAAATAAGTGTGGTGCTGGGAAGCAGTTCTGTGTGTCTTACAGGGTCCAGTTCTAATAAATGACTGTGATTGAGCGCCATTAGGCCTACTCTGGGAAAACACAATTCACCAAAATCTGACCAAATCTTGGCTGGGCAAATCGGTTTTATTGGAAGCAACATGGGCCTTTGTATTGAAAAGAAGCAAAGACGCAAAGATCCAGTCAACCTGTCCTCTACTCTCACATCCACTAGTGTGTGTTGGACGGCTCGTGTTAAAGAGGAAATCCCAGGAATTGTCAGGCCTCCGCTGTCTCCTGATTACACACCAGGCCAACATGGGCTGAGCGGTGCTTAGATTCTTCGCTGCTGTAAGGCTCTCCTATGTATCATAACGAATTTTGTTGTGTTTATCAATATTAGCCAAAAGCAAATTCACCATCATCAGGGAATGGTTTTACTCTCCAGGCATCTGGTTCACCTCTCTAAGGCATCTATGTGATAAAATATTTTCTGGTGGAGTCTCACTATTTACAGTAAAGCTTCTGCCCCTAACTAACACCAATAGTTTGTCTTAGAAATTATATCACTAAAGCAGTGACTTAAGGAGAATTTCATCTGTATTTTGATAATGCAACCTACCTTCATATACCAAAGTCAAAAACACTATAGATTTGGATATATAAAAAAAAAACAGAAATGTATGGCTCCTCCCAGAAATTAAGGTCTGATAGTTAATCCCGAGCCTTTGTCATTTTTACAAGAATTTCCAAAACACTTTCACAACACGCAAATCATTTTTGACTCATTTGATCCATTTCCAGTCCCAAACCTTTTCAGATCCATCCTGTTATCAAAGTCCCAGGGCAAAGACAGCAGCAGGTCCCCCGGTCCCTGCCCCACCTATTCCTAGAGAAGGCTCCCTATGTCCAGGACTGGCTACAGGCTGGTCTCCCTGGGCCGCCCTGCAGTAACTGTCCAGATTTAGGTGACAGTCAACACCCACCCATGCCCTTCCCTCCTCCCACAGGAAATTCCCAGGTACAGATTTTTACTATTTTTTTAAAAAGACATTTGTGTTCAGTTTACCGAAGTTTATGAGGAATGACATCAAAGATACCTTGACTAATTTATGCCTGACAAGCCAATATTAAAAATAGTTAAAACATTTATTAAACACCAAAAACGTATATTACAATGCATAGAATAACACAATCATAAAATTTTGACTATAATCCCCTATAGCTTCCGTATATTTCAAATACAGGATCACTATTTCTGGAGATTTTTTTTTTTAATTTTGTGATTTTTATATCACTTTCCCTTTTCACACTAAAAATTATCCTCCTTCCTGTACAAGGAAAAACTATTTTTATTTCCTGTTGTCCAGGGACCCTTAAACACATTTCTCATAGCAGTGTAGGTTTTCTGAGTGACTCCTTGCCCAGATGCAAACATGCCTTTTACAAACTCATTATTGTGGGAATTTGTTATCATCATTTGTTCATATGAAACTGTGCTGAGTGTTGGGCTGAGTACAAAGACAAAACGTTCTCCCCACCCCCAAGAAACCTTAAAATCTCATAAGGGAAATGAGACAGTGACCACACAAACTCCAAGCAAGGTGATTTGTGATTGAAATCACTTTGGGTGGAGCACACCAGAACTCCAAGGGAATACCAAGTCTCATATTTTTTGTACATTCCTATAGGAATGAGATTTGTGTTCAAAACTAACCTATTATTTTAACCAATTAAGAAATGGCAGTGTAAGTGGGGGGGGAAAAAGAGCTAAGGGATCTCTTCCTAGCACAAATTCTGAAGGGATTTTCATAGAAACCTTTTTTGTTTGTTTGTTTGTTTTGGTACTGGAGATTGAACCCAGGGGCACTCCACCGCTGAGCCACACCCCCAGCCCTATTTTGTATTTGATTTAGAGATGGGGTCTCACTGAGTTGCTGAGGGCCTCGCTGAGTTGCTTAGGGCCTCGCTAAGTTGCTGAGGATGGCTTTGAACTCCCGATCCTCCTGCCTCAGCCTCCCAAGTGCTGGGGATTACAGGCGTGCGCCTCTGTGCCCGGCTAGAAACCTTTTAAGAAATATGGATACCTATTCATTTTTAGACTTCTAAGATCA
Source organism: Glaucomys volans (assembly GCA_020662805.1). Classification (NCBI taxonomy): domain Eukaryota; kingdom Metazoa; phylum Chordata; class Mammalia; order Rodentia; family Sciuridae; genus Glaucomys; species Glaucomys volans. The sequence continues at coordinate 1,465,748 of JAJEJO010049826.1, forward strand.
GAACTTTTGCAAGTTCCATTTATGCTCAGTACTAGCAAATAAGCCATTGTATGACCACTGCATCTTCACACTGTTTGGCTGAATTCAGTAACTGGAATGTAAATCCATAGCTGAATCTCTGAAGAAGTAGAAAAACAGGTGAGCACTCTAAAAACAGCCTTCTCTGGCCAAAATTCCCTTGGTCCCAACTTACCAGCAGAGATCTCATCATGTATTTATTTAATTACTGTTATCATGTTTCCTAAACCAAATTCTGGAATCTCCATCTCTCTCTCCTAAAATGCAATGGCTGAATATGATACATTAAAGTTCCCATGAGACAGTTCTATGTGGTCTCTAGAAATTCCAGACTCATGATAAAGCTGCATTAATTACCATTTTAAAATCGACATTTGAATTTCGACTCCTAGGAATATATTCTATAGACACGCTCCTATATGGCTGAAATTGGTATCGCATTTTTTAGATTATATCGAAATTTTGAAACAAGTGTTTAATAATAAGAAAACAGTTAATGCTTGCCTAACAGGCCTGAGGCCCTGGGTTTGATCCCCAGTACCACAAAACAAACAAACACACAGAAAGTTAAATTATGGTGTTGTTTTCACATTACAATAAGACAAATCTATTTATTAGCATATAAAGATCTCTAAGACATAGAAAAATCTAAAGCTACAAGTTTGTGTACCGTGCATAAAAAACGGCCTGTACAATACTTACTAACATATTATCATTGCTTTTTTTATTTATTTACTTATTGATTCATTGAACACAAATGGAGTACAGCTTTTGTTTCACTGGTTGTACACAAAGTAGAGTCACACCATCTGTGCGTTCGTGCATGTACACAGGACAATGGTATCTGTCACACTTTCTGTTATTATTTTTACCCCCCCACCCCAACCCTACCCCTCCCTTCTATGCTATCTATCCTTCCTCCCTTCTTACCACCCTTCTCCCCCGCATTATGCATCATCATTCATTTATCAGAGAGACCATTTGGCCTTTGGATTTTGGGGATTGGCTAATCTCACTTAGCATAACAGTCTCCAACATCATCCATTTACCTACAAATGCCATAATTTTATTCTTCTTTATGGCTGAGTAATATTCCATTGTGTATATATACCACAGTTTCTTTATCCATTCATCTACTGAAGGACATCTAGGTTGATTCCATAATCTAGCTATTGTGAATTGAGCAGCTATGAACATTGATGTGGTATCATTGCTTTTTTGAGGGTGAGAGAGGGTAAAGAGTGACTTGTTTTTATTTTAATGCTTGTATAGTGCTAAACAATTTTACATCAAACTTGTATTTATTGTGTCATGTCTCATAAACACATCTAAAAGACCTTATTTGGAAGAACTTTAAGTTACAAATGTGACTTTGCAGTCTCCTGCTTGCAGTGTGAGACCATCTACATTCTCAACAGTTTACAATGAAGATGGCAAGGCAGGACCTGTGGGGCACCTATGGTCACAGCTACTCAGGAGGCGGAGGCAGGAGGATTGCAAGCATTGAGGCCAGCCTCAGCATCTCAACAAAATCCTGTCTCAAAATTAGTTAATTAATTAAAAGTGCTAGAGGTGTGGCTCAGGGTTAGAGTGACCCTGGTTTCAATCCCAAGTCCATTGAAAAAAGAAAAAAAACCCTTATGGTAGGACTATAGAAATCATCCCCTGAAAGTATAGTCTTGGGAAAAATATTTAAAATAAGTCATAAAAGGTTTGAAAGAATTTCAAAGCAAAAATCTCCCTCTTGTCACTCTAGAATATTCTAATTTTTTGTGTCTAAGCAAAAATTTTCAGTATGGTTAAATTCAGCAAAGGGGCATTATGATTAATTGTGGGGTCGGACTCATTGGGGAAAATCTGGATTTATTTTAAAAAGGGAGATACATGTTGCAGTCACAGTGTTCGTATTCTTCTGAATATCCAAAAGCTGTTTGGGACCCATTCCTTGAAAGGAGTGACTCAAATCGGCAGGTCTTAAAAATACCAGGCAGACGCTGAGGGGCGACGCCTCCTGTGTGCTCATTGACTTGAGCCAATGTGCTAGAAACAGTGGAGGGGAGCAGGTGTGATTGGCATGAGCCCAATCCTCTTCTCTGGCAATTGTACTTTCCTGGTAGCAACCTCAGCCTCAGGCCAGGAAGGATAAGCACTGACCACCTTGCCAGAACACAATATGCACACAAATTCAATGCAAAAAAAAAAAAAATGTTTCATAACCATCCTAACATTGCTCTTGTGTGTGTGTGTCTTTCAACATTGTGAGCAACATGGCCCTCTGTTCACATTACAGGCATTGCTTCCTTTAAAAAATTAAAAACCTTCTTTAGTTCCAATAATCCCAGTTGGAATAGCCATTTGGTAAAATATCAATGGTTTTTAAAGTTTGGAAAAGAAAAGAGCCAATCCAAACACCTCTATCAGTTTCTCCTCAGTGACCATCAGTTTTAAAACCATGCTTCAACTGGGTGCAGTGGTGCACGCCTGTGATTCCAAGCAGCTAGGGAGGCAGAGGCAGGAGGATTGCTAGTTTAAAGACAGCCTCAGAATGGGTGAGGTGCTAAGCAACTCAGTGAGACCCTGTCTTTAAATAATACAAAATAGGGCTGGGGATGTGGCTCAGTGGTCCAGTGCCCCTGAGTTCAATCCCCGGTACCAAAAAAAAAAACAAAAAACAAAAAACACAAAAAAACAAAAAACAGCACACCATGTCTTAAACCATGTAGACTTAGAATCAACAAAAGAAGATTATTTTTTAAAAATTGAGACTGCTTGGACACTATAACAAAGAGCCTGTCAGCAAAGCTTCTGGAGGACACAGCATGATTCATAAAGTAGCAGTTGCAGAAATGTGATTTGGGGAAAGGCCCTTAAGCCTCCACTGTGAAGCAGACCTGGAAATGCCAAAGGACCTGAGCCTGAGACCCAGTCTAGGCTGCAATCATACAGCAAGGCCTCTGACACCTGGGCACCTCCTGGAGAATTTAGTTTGGACCTCAGAAGAAGTATACCACTCGGTGTTTGTTTTACAATTTAGGAAAATACAACTTTTAAACTCATCAGTATCAAAAGTAAAACGTTTGCCATCTGTTTTCGTTCATTTACACTCAATTAATCAAAGAAATCTTGAGTTCCTTGTCAGCAAAGGGAATGGAAGTCTTTCAAAATAAGCGCTTAGGTCTTCATTTTGTCACTTAGAACAGGACAAACGTGTTTGAAACAGCAAGCATAGCTACTTAACAGTTTTCTCTTTTTTCAAAACAAGATTCACCACTATGTATCCATAGGAACTTTAGAAGACAGCTCGCTTCAGAAAGGAAATTGTCCTACTTTATCCTTGATTATTTAAGTTGGCAAGCGATGTTTAACATATTCCGATGTGTGTGCACATACATTTGAAAGACTTCTGTAGGCAATTTGGAACTTTTAAGGGGCAAAAAAAACACTTTTAATGAATAGCTCAACACTGGATATCCAGATAACATCAGAGGAGAATCTTCTGACTTGTATGTAGAAAAATTAGCATGGCACATGGATAGCGAGCGTTTGCAAAACATTCCTTCCATCGCCTAGATCCCACGTGAGGTTGCTGTTGCTATAGTAACTGTATTTTTGTTGCAGAAAGATACTTAGGTATGGAATGCTTACGTTTATCCACCAAATTCTCAGTGATACCAAATAGAAACAATAAATGAAAATTCTCAGTGGATAAGCAGCGTTTGCCCCTTAACTTTAAAATTATTACTGAAAATTCTATCGAGTGTATTTTCACACAAATATGATTGTTATTCATAAGCTTCATTGTCTTGTAAAGAATAGTGACTGAACTGGGAAGAAATTTTAACTTAAGATACTTTAGCCATTTGCACGCAGTGCAATATTTTTAAAAGATGAATCGATTGTCAACCATGATAAAAAAAAATTATGCACACGTTTTTAAATTTCGGTTTTAAATACCAATGGGCTGGTTTCCACCCTCCTTCAAAACAGGTCTTACAAAACGCCCTCAATGGCACATATTGCTGAATAAATACCTCAGCACACTCCATTTGCCAACAAAGTTCTAAAATCAACTTTGAAAATGTCATGAGCCTTGATGCCATTGTGGCATAAATGGATGGCGTGCCTTGAGTCCATTTGGCGCGGACCGTGAGTGCACTTTGTTTCCCCAAGAGAAGAAAGAAGAGTAGTAAACCATTTTTGCAGAATGTCATTCTCCCACAACAGTTTATGAAAGAAACATCTGTGACAAGAATCTCTAATGCTTTTCTCAAAGCCACAGCTGACAGTAAAAGAGCTAAAAGTGGCAAATCAATCCCATTCCGCCCTTCTCAGAGCATGACACCTAATTTGCTATGTATCACATGTATTTTCCTCACATGTGCTGAGAGACTGTGACATTGATGTGGTGGCTTTCATCCAGGCCTCAGCTGAATAAACACTTGGGCCCTGCAGTGGGCAAACTGGCATCCTTAAAAACGTCTTCTGTCCCAGTGAAGTTCACTTCGCCTCCGGGAAGCATTTTTCTAAGTTTTAGTGTGAAGTTTTGGCACGTAAATGTAATCTCTGAACCCCGTTTGGAAAACCTTAAATCACCTGACATGTATAGAGCACATTGTGTGCTTTTAAAATCAGTTTTCTTGGTGCTGTGTAATTTCCAATGACTCCCTGCAAACATGCAAATCCGACAGACAAAAACTAATAACAGTCTGTAGACTTTCTAATCAAATTATTCCTTTGGAGAACATGTACTTTTAAAAAGAATCATAGAATAAGTGCATAATGTAAGTCGGAAACATGAAAACATTGGATTTTGTAGTAAACATTTTATTGACATAAGAAACATACCTTAAGTGTACAGCATGGTGAATTTTGCAACCTGAGTGAATACTCGGGTGATCAAATAACAGAATATCATTAGCATCACAGAGGTCCTGGTTATACCTCCCTGAAACACAGAATCTGTAACAAATGGAAACTCCATTTAAATGACAGGGAGTCTGACTAAAGAGAATACATACATCAACACCCTGTAGCTAGCGTGGATATCTCTTCTCCTGTCTTCTGTGAGGCTGCAAGAGATTCTGTTTTATCTTTCAACAATCAGGGAAATCATCCATTACCACTGTCCCCAAATTACACCCCCCCACACACATTTTTTGCAATCCATTGAAGTTTTATAAAACTGGAAGCTTTTTTTCCACTGGGGTGGAAAAACAAATGCAGGAGTGTGTATCATATCTGCCATGACTTGTTTTGATTACTCTAATTTGCTTCCTTCTAAAGAGCTTTAATGTAAATTCTCTCTTTCAATTTAAATGATACTTAACAAGGAAGAGTAAATATAACTTTCCGTCTCTCAGATTTCCTCTTAATAATTCCAACAGCAAAAGAATGCACTTTAAAAATCTAAAATTAATACAGAATAAATGTGTTTGTCAGCACATCTTTGACCCACAGCCCATGCTTAGATGCCCAGGACGATACCACCTCTCTGGGTGGAGCCCGGGACTGCAGGAAGCAGTCCAGTCCCTGCTAGCAGCGGCCCCCCACATTCCTGAAACTCAGAACAGAATTTTGGTAGCCTAGATAACACCTTCAGGTGAGGTTTACAAACACCTCAATGCATTCTGAACTAAATATTCTCTGTTTTGATTAACCAAATTAAAGGTCCAAACCTCAAGATCACACCTGGCGATCTCTTTTGTCAGCTCTTACATTCAAATGATCAGCAAGTGTTACCAATTCTACATCCAAAATTCTTTTAAATCTGTCTCCCGCTGCCCTTGCCACTCCACTGAAGTCCTTACTCCTCTCTGAATATTCTATCATACGTGCCATCTCATCTCTCTGGAACGACTTTTCTCCTCAGCCTTCGAAGGTCATCTTGAAGTGGCTTCTCCTCCAGGTGCATCCCTGACCCCACACACATGCTGAAGCTGAACCCTCCTTGGCTTCTCAGAACACGCACCACCTCATGGAGCTTCCCAGGCCGGTTTCTATGCCTTCAGCTGGAATACAAACACACACGCTAGAACAAGGTTTCCATATATTTATATTCGCAATACCTAGTTTATTGTCTAAGATATGCTATATATCAAACAAATACTGAAGAATAATAACTATTCTCTGTGTGAAAGTCATGGAACATCCAAAAGATCCCTTTGAACATATCTATCTCAGTATACTTCCTTATTTCAAAATTGATGGGCTTTAACATGCGTGTAAGAGAGAAGTTTCTGTAAAATGAGTCTCTTTCTTTCCACTAGCACTAAGAAACACCATGAGTTCAGGGTTGTCAGGGTCTGAGAGCAACACAAGTCAGTATAATATTGATTTTCTTAAAACATGGAAGGATATACTGTGTGGTAGAAATAAATCCATGGCAGTTTTTTTAAATGGAATTTTCCTCTTGAAAGGGAAAGAACTCGGGCTAGGGGTCTAGCTCAATGACAGAGCACTTGTTCAGCATGCACAAAGCCATGGGTTTGATCCTTAGCTTCCTAAAATAAATAAAAAATAAGAAGGTAATGTGTTGGATGAAATTATATCTCTTATATTTGATGTATTGTTGTCATTAGGAAAAACGACCAAAATGTACAGTCACACCACTCTGATGGGACCCAATCTCATCTGAATTCAGAAGCCAAGCATGGTCTAACCTGTTTACTTAGATGGATGATTTGGTCTTCGAAAATGCTCATGCTTCACATACGGTACAGATTGTTTTACTACTGTCAAACATCATTGAAAGAATTAGTACTAATATATTTAAAAGATAATGGTTACTGATGCAACCAAATAAGACATTTTACAAATAAAGGGTCAGATAAATTTTTAGTGACTCTTCCCTTTCACTCATGTTATGCCACATCTGATTTTGAGACCATTATCCAGAGCTCTTCTCCACCTATGATCATAAATTTCTTACCTGTAAACACTAACCCTGATCAATAACAAGACTGGACTTCAGAGAACTTGACATCTAATATTGATTATGGAAGAGAGAGTGCTTTCTTCCCAAAAGAAAGGACTAGGGAAAGAGCAAAGGTACAGCATACACAGAAAACTTCATCTGAATCACATTTTAGCAATGAATAGGCCTCCGCCACCTACCCCCTAATCATCATAAGGGTTAAGGGTCAACATCTGACATAATTTTTTTAAATATACCCAGAGGTGCTGAAGGGCTTAAGGTTTACCCTCAGTGCAAACCCAGTCAGAGGGCACCTTTACAGAGACACCCCCTCCCCCATGCAGAGAATGGAACCCAGAACCTCATGGTAGGCAAGTGCCTCACCACTGAGCTGTACCTTCAGCCTCTTAGACCTTTCAAGGGGCTCTTTTGTGAGGCAGACTAATCTCTAGACCTACTTCAGAGACAAATGGCAAGTTCTTACTCAATAGGCATATTTATATTAATTTGTGGACATTTAGTTAAAATCCATGCATATACACCATATAAAAAATCCATAGTATGAAAGATTGCAAATTATCTTCCATTAATTATTAAATGATTTTATGCATGAAATGAATGTCAACCCTGTTGAAAGAATAGTGCTAAGAGATGATGGTGGAGGAGAAGAAGGATGTACTTCCCAGAAGATCCTCAGCTCAAGATTTAAACAGCAGAACGACGGCTTCTCGGCAAAGTGGGTGACTAAAGGAACTCACTGAAATCCAATACTGGACAATAAAATAATCATAGAGACACAGAAAGTTAGAGACTTTGAACATTATGTAAGAAATAGTGCATTCAAGACACACCAGACATCCTTCCACTGCAGAGGGGTGGTAGGGAGCACAGGCAGAGAGATAGTGCCTCACAGTGAATGGAGTTGTCCTGGGGAACCTGTAGAAGAGAGAAGGAGGCTGATCTTAATGGACCTAAACTTGATGGAGGAGGTTGCTAAGAAAAAAACAATGAAAATTGCTGTGCCATGTAACAAGGAGTCCAGGGGACCTGAGTCTCAAAGGCAGGAACCATTTTTAATGGCCATGCAGCAACAAGCAATGTCCAGGGACTGGAAATTCATAGAGAAAGATGCCCGCCTGAGCAAGCAGTCACTACTATGGGATCCAGAGGGCCTGGACCCATGCAGTTGAAACAGGTGCAGAGAGGACTGTGCCTTGGGTGATCTGGGTGGGGATACTGAAGAGAGAGAGCTCCTTTGTTGGGGCCATCCCTTAATGAGCATCTGAGAAGAGGCCAGCAACCTGTCAGATAGGCAAGTCAGAACTCCAGGTCTGGTCATGAGCAGTGCACGTCCATAATGGTGAATGTGTGGACCCTGTCAAGGTTTAGATTCCTCATCTAATAGCAGAATTCTGGAGAGGCCCCAGAGACCCAGACATACATCAGAGATGGGCATCTCCCATCAACAAGGGGTGTGGATCAAATCTCAAATACCCCTGGGCAGAGTTCCAGGTCCACCAAAACAAAATCCCAGCTACTGGAAACTTCCAATTTAGAACTCTGCACAAGCCTCACCAGGGGCACAACAGATGTTGGCCCTCTCTAGTCTGTCCCATCCCACACTGGGAGACAGGAAGCTGAGAGCCACTACAACCAGCTTAGGCTCCTGGCCACTGCACCTGGCAGCTTGGTGAGGAACACAAAGATGTGGGACTTAGTGACCCCCCGCCTTTGACCCAAGGGTTACAGAATCCAAAAATAAATACAAAGAAAGACACAACAGTATAAGCAATGAACATCTCTCCTTGCCAAACAGTTTTGACTACTTCAGTGGAAATAGGTATTTATTTTTTATTAGGAATTTTTCATCCTATTCCTCCTTTCCTTTTTTATTTTAATTTTATTTTTATTATTATTTTATACTCTTTACTCTTTTTCCATTCTGCATGATTATTTGTAGGTATGTGTGTGTGTGTTCTCACTGCATATATATATGTGTGTGTGTATACATATATATGTGTGTATGTATATATATACATACATATGTATATATATATAAAATGTCAGTGACTATATATATAAATTTATACAGTCAAATAATTTTTCTTTGATTTTAATTGCTCTCTTCTTCACCCATTTATCACTTATTATTTAGCCATGGTTTGATTTTTGGAGGGGTAAAATTTTAACATGGATTTGATTTGTTTTGATCTTATATGTGTTTGTTTTTACCTTGGTTTTGGAGTTTTATTTTTTTACTCCTTGCTTGCTCTCCTCCCCTACTAATAAACAAATTTTCCTCTTCCTTCTTACTCTTTCTTTATTCTAGTTATTTTTTACTCCTCTGTCTTTATAGCCATCATCTGCTACATACCTTTTGCTTATCCTCTTTTCACTTTTTTAATATTTCAAACTTTCTCTTGCCTTCCTACCATATATTCTATTCACTTAAGGAACTGTAATTTCACTATCTGATAAAATTAGATAGTTGATGCAATTCCTACCCCATTCATGCTGGTTTGATTATTAATACAGTAGATGACATAGTAGACCTGCTGTTTAATATCTAATCTAGTTCCTTGTTGCTTATTGGTGCTGGTGTTAGCTGCTGTCCCCACCATTCCTACACAGGTGGTAATTAGTATTACAGATATCAAGACATTGGACATTTAATTTAAGACTGTACATCTGTTTCTAACATTAGTCCTGTTCCTGGCTTCCCCTTGCTCTAAGATGCACTGGAAAGTGATTGGTACCAGTGATTGTGAAGTTCACAGAGTAGAGAACTTCCTGTTGAGCAACACTCACAATTCAGTCAATAGTGAACCTCACTCCACACACAAACTAGCCCCACTCAAGCCTCAACAATACGTCAACATACAGAATTAAGGAGACAAAACCCCAGACCAACAACAAGGACCCAAGTAGGACCAAGCAGAGGTGGAACTCAGGTCCCATTTCTGATCATCAGCAGAAACAAAGAGAAGTCTCTAGAATAAAAAGATAACTACACAACAAAGGACACATGTATAAAAGAGAAAGAGGAATACAACACGATGTAAAAGTCCAAGATCTACGACAACATGAAGAAACAGGCAAACAAATCTCCCCCTAAAATTTATACCTCACCAACAAAGGAACACACAGATATGAAAGTGGGCCAAACTCCAGAGAAAGATTATAAAATACTGATTTTTATAATGGTCAATGAACTAAAATAAAATCAAAGGAAACACTTAAGAAAGTAAATACGGGGTTTGGGGATTTAGATTAGTGGCAGAATGCTTGCCTAGCATGTGCAAGACCCTGAGTTTGGTCCTCGGCCCTGAAAGAGAAAGAGGAGAGAGAGAGAGAGAGAGAGAGAACAAATATGGAAAGTGAAAAACTATTTCAATAAAGAAACAAACAGAGATATTGAAAAGAACTGATCAGAACTCCTGGAAATGAAACACACAATGAATCAAGTTAAAAAGTCACTTGAAAGTATCACCAACAAAACAGATTATGTGGAAATAGAATTCAGGCCTCGAGGACAGGGTATATAAACTTAGATATTCAGTATGCAATAATGGGATAAAATAGAATACCATGATCAGAATATACTAGAACTCTGGGACAACATCAAGAGACCAAATCTGAGAGCCAATGGGATAGGAGAGAAGATATCTACATACCAGAAGCATATAGAACTCTAAATAGACAAGACCCAAAAACCTCTTCAAGACCTATCACAATCAAAATGCCTAATATAGAAAATATGAAAAGAATATTAAAAGCTCTGAGACAAAAGTGTCATGTCACATTTAAAGACAAACCTATAAGTCTCGTTTCTGCCTTCTCAACTCAGACCCTAAAATAAAGGACAACCTGGAATGACATGTTCTAAGCTCTAAAAGAAAACCATTACCAGTCAAGATTGCTATACCTAGAAAAGCTAGCTTTCAGAAGTAACTTTCCATGATAAGGATAAACTGAAAGAATCCATGACCACTAAGCCATCACTCAGAATAATACTTACAGATAAATGGCACACGAAGAACTCAAAACAAACAAACATTCCCATACAGATGAAGCTCAAAAGAAGAGCAATTAACTAAATCTAAATCAAGATTTAATTATATAGCAAACAAACTAAAATGGCAAGAAAAAACAAACATCTATCTATGATAATACTGAATATAAATGGTCTCAATTCTCAGTGAAAAGACCTAGAATGGCAGAATGAATTAAAAAAAAACAGATCCATCAATACACCATTTTAAAGAGTCTCAAAGACAAAGATACACATAAGCTAAAAGTAAAAGGATGGAAAAGAATACTCCATGCAAATGGAGTCCAAAAAGCAGCTGGAACAGCTATTTTCATATCTGACTAAAAAGATTAGATTTCAAATAAAAATTAACCAGAAAAGACAAAGAAGGCCACTAAATACTGCCAAAGTAATATAGTTCAACAAAAAGATATAACAATAGAAAATACTTATGTCTCTAATGTCAGTACACTTAATTTCATTTTAAAAATACATACATATATATGTATATATTTATGTATATTTTTTAAACAAATTCCAAATAGACAACAATACAACAACACTGGGTGATTTCAAAACATCCTTTTCATCAACAGGTCATCAAACAAAATCAAAAACAATAGAGATATTTCTGACCTATATAATACAATAAATCAGATGAACCTAACAGATATCTACAGAATATTTCACCCCAAAACAAGTGAATTAACTCTTTTCTCAGCAGCTCATAAAATCTTTTCCAAAATGGACTATATTCTAGGACACAATGTAAGTCTTAGCAGATACCAAAAAATTGATATAATCCCATGCATCCTATCAGATCACAATGGAATAAAACTAGAAATCAACAGTAAAAATGTACAGAAACACAAGAAACTCAGGAAGATTGAACAATACTCTTTTAAATGAAGAATGGATCATAGAAGAAATGAAAGAAGTAATCAAGAACTTCTTAGAAATACAAGAATAGAGATAAAACATATCAAAATCTCTGGGACAATTTGAAGGCCTTTCTAGGAAGAAAATTTAGAACACTGAGTGCTTACATTTAAAAACAGAAAGATCCCAAATAAATAATATAATGCTCTACCTCGAGGCCTTAGAAAAGAAAGAGTAAAACTAATAATAAAATCAGAAGACAGCAAATAATTAAGACCAGAGATAAAATTGAGAATAAAAGAAATACACAGGATTTATTCATCAATAGTTGGTTCTTTCAAAAGATAAACAAGATCAATAAATATAGATTAGGTGACTGATAACATTGCAGAAGACACTTAGAAGATAGGAATGTAATTTCAGTGGATGTTCATGAGATAACTCTGACAAACCTTCTTAATTTTTATTTGGTCTAATTAGTTATGCATGATAATAGAATGCATTTTGACACATCATACATAAATGGAGGATAACCTCTCAATCTTCTGATTGTACATGATATAGAATCACACCAGTTGTGTAATCATATGTGTACATAGGGTAATAATGTCTGACTAATTCTACTATCCTTACTACCCCCATATCCCCTACCCTACCCCTCACTATCCTCTGCCTAAAACAAAGTACCTCTATTTTTCCCTAGTGATCCCCCTTAATATGAATTATCATCCGCATATCAGAGAAAACATTCAGCCTTTGTTGTTTTGGGATTGGCTTATTTCACTTAGCTGGATATTCTCCAGCTCCATCCATTTACCTGCAAATGCTATGATTTCATTCTTCATTCAGTCTGAGTATTATTCCATGTGGATATATACCACATTTTCTTTATCCATTCATCTGTTGAAGGGCATTTAGGCTGGTTCCAAAGTTTGGCTATTATGAACTCAGCTGCTATAAACATTGATGTGGCTGCATCACTGTAGTATGCTGATTTTAAGTCCTTTGGGTATAGGTCAAGGAGTAGGATAACTGAGTCAAATGTTGGTTCCATTCCAAGTTTTCTAAGGAATCTCCATGCAGCTTTCCAGAATGGCTTCACCAATCTGCTGTCCTACCAGCAATGAATGAGTGTATCTTTTTCCCCACATCCTCACCAACACTTATTATTGCTTATATTCATGATGATTGCCATTCTGGCTGGAGTGAGATGAAATCTTAGCAGACCAATCTTCTTGAGAAGATTCAACCTTCTCAAGATGACTGAAAGGGCAGGAGTAACATTTTAAAATGTGTTCTTAAAAATACCAAGTATTAGCCTGGCGTGGTGGCGCATGCCTGTAATCCAAACAACTTGGGAGGCTGAGTCAGGAGGATCACGAGTTCAAAGCCAGCCTCAGCAACTCAGTGAGACCCTGTCTCTAAATAAAATACAAAATAGGGCTGGGGATGTGGCTCAGTGGCCGAGTGTCCCTGAGTTCAATCTCTGGTTCCAAAAAAAAAAAAGAAAAAAAAAATACCAAGTATGAGAATAAGGAGATAGCAGGCCATAATACAAGGGGCCAAAAACCCAGAGAAAGAAGTCCAGAAAATTAAAATCATCTATAGGAATATTTCATGCACTGAGACCACAGATTATTTCTGCAAATAATTAAAATGATTAAAGGAACACACACTTCAAACAGAGCACTAATCTCCAGAATCTACAAAGTACTCAAAAATCTTTACACTAAGAACACTAATAACCCAATCAATAAATGGGCCAAGGAAATGAACAGACACTTTACAGAGGAAGATCTACAAGCAATCAACAGATTCATGAAAAAATGTTCAACATCTTTTGTTATAAGAGAAATGCAAATCAAAACCACCTTAAGATTTCATCTTACCCCAATTAGAATGTCTTTTTATTAAGAATACAGGCAACAACAGGTGTTGGCGAGAATGTGGGGAAAAGGGTACACTCATACATTGCTGGTGGGAGTGCAAGTTGGTGCAGCCACTCTGGAAAGCAGTGTGGAGATTCCTTAGGAAACTTGGAATGGATCCACCATTTGACCCAGCTATCCCACTCCTTGACCTATACCCAAAGGACTTAAAATCAGATTACTACAGTGATGCAGCCACATCAATGTTCATAGCTGCTCAATTGACAATAGCTAGATTGTGGAACCAACCTAGATGCCCTTCAATAGATGAATGGATAAAGAAACTGTGGTATGTATACACAGTGGAGTATTATTCAGCCATAAAGAAGAATAAAATTATGGCATTTGTCGGTAAAGGGATGATGTTGGAGACGGTTATGCTAAGTGAGATCAGCCAATCCCAAAAATCCAAAGGCCAAATGGTCTCTCTGATAAGTGAATGATGATGAATTATGTTGGGGGGAAGGGTGGCTAGAATGGAGGAAGGATGGATAGCATGGAGGGAAGGAAGGGGTGGGGTTGGGGTTGGGGGGTAAGAATAATAACAGAATGTGTGACAGACATCATTGCCCTGTGTCCATGTATGAATGCACAGATGGTGTGACTCTACTTTGTGTACAACCAGAGAAACAATAGCTTTACTCCATTTGTGTTCAATGAATCAATAAGTAAATAAAACAATGATTAAAGGAAGATTGAATAATGCCAATAAACTTGAGATTGTCAATAAAATGAACTAATTCCTACAAAATGCTGTGAAGAAATTGGTTTAAGAAACCTGTGATCAATGGTTTTCCCACAAGGAAGAGTCAGATCTACTTGGCTTCATTGGTAAATTTTACCACATGCTCGAGGTAGAATTCCAACTCACAAACTCCTGAAGAGAAAAGAAAACACTCACACTCCTTCATCCATCTTAAGCCCAGCACAGCCTTGACAAAGACAGGACAAGAAAAAACTAATCACAAACACACACACACACACACACACACACACACACAGAGAGAGAGAGAGAGAGAGAGAGAGAGAGAGAGAGAGAGATCCTTAGCAAATAACATTAGCAAACTGAAGCCACAAGTATATAAAAATGGAAATACATTGTGATCAAATGTTTCATATCAAAAATTTATAGTTGATTTGTCAATAAATAATTGATGTAATTTACCACACAAATAGGCTAAGGTTTTATACAATCCTATACAATTATCTTAAAGGATGATACAATCCTTTAAAGGATTGTATACAATCATCTTAAAGGATGCAGAGAATAAATTTGGTAGAATTCACCTTATGTTCATGAAGAAAAATATTTTTTTAAAAACTTCGGCCAAAACAAAGAGGGCGTTTGAAATACCAAAAAGGAGTATGCACCAAAAACAAACAAACAAACAAAAACTACAGGAAATACCATAATAAGAGTGAAACATTGCAAATTTTTACATTCAGATTCTGGACAGGAAAAAGATAGTACATATTCACTTTCTTTTTCACGAATATGAATACATCACACCTAGTGCAGTAAGACAATATATTCATTTTGAAAAGCAACAGACAGTACTGCCTTGAATATCAGCTAATATGATCACATACATAGAAAGTTCACCAGAATCCACGTTACTGAGGGAGTGATTTTGTTAATTTTCTAAATAAAAATTTAGTGCATGAATTCAATGCATTTTTATATGCCAGGCACAAGGAGAAAACAGTATTTTAATAGATCCATTTTCAGTAGCCCCCCAAAATACCAAGTACTTAGGATTAAATCTTAAAAAAAATGTATAAGACTTCTATAGATAAAAATTACAAAATGCTATTGAGACACATTAAAGAAGGTTCACAAATGAGACAGACTTGTGTTTCTAAACAGGAAGACTCAATATGGAAACTACATTAGTTCTTCACATACCATTCTATAGATTAAATATAATCTCAATCAAGTATCAGCAGGGTATTTTGTGTGACAGGTTAAACCTAAAATCGATATGGTGATGCACAAGATAGTCTTCAAGAGAAACAACAGGAGAGAAGGATGAGCTGCATCAGCTCTCCATGGAAAGTATGTCATTGACACCAACCAGGCTTATAGACCTATAGAGCAAAACTGGTCAGAAAGTTAGCCTCCAGAATAGTAGGAAAAGAATAGTCTTTAAAAATTCCTACTAATGGCAAGTGGGTATCCCTATGGGAAAAAAATTAATTTGTATCCTAACCTTACATAGACATGAAATAGGAATCAACTGAGATTATAAACGTTTGAGCCTTATTTCAGAAATCTTTCTACTCTGTGATCTTAATTATGCCCTGGAAGATTGTCTTTTTCAAGTTATAGGCTTGTCTTGGTCCCTTCATTCTGCTATGACAAAATAGAAAGACTGGGTAGAAAGAGGACATTGAAGTCTTCAGTGGGCCCTTCAACATGCAAATGATCCGAGAAAAGCAGCTTAATTTCTTTGAAAATTGGAGAAATATTAAAATTATACTGAAAAACCTATACCCATCAAAATAGAAAAAGTTAAAAGCCCAACAATATCAAATGTTAACAAGAGTGTGGGGCAATAGCAACTACCATACATGAGTGTAAGCTGCACAAACCCTTTAGAAAATACTCAGGCATTATGCAAAGTGCAAGCATCCCTTTCTTTATACAACTAGGGTTCAGTTCAAGTCTACTTTTTTTTTTTTTTCTTTTTGGTACTGGGGATTGAACCCAGGGGCACTCCACCACTGGGCCACATCCCCAGCCCTATTTTGTATTTTATTTAGAGACAGGGTCTCACTGAGTTGCTTAGAGCCTCGCTAAGTTACTGAAGCTGGCTTTGAACTCGTGATCCTCCTGTCTCAGCCTCCCAAGTGCTGGGATTACAGGCGTGCACCACCACGCCCGGCTTCAAGTCTACTCTTAAGGAAAGCATGTAAACTGAAAGCAGCTCAAATCTACCAAGAGCAGTATGAACAAATAAATTTGGTGTATTCATGAAATTAGTCACTACAGAACAATAAAAAGAAATAGATGAATGTTGAATTTATTCACACACAAATGAATCTTACAAATGCAATGCTAGATAAAAGAAGTAAAACATCATCTGGGAATGTAGCTCAGTTGGTAGAGTGTTTGCCTCACAAGCACAAGGCCCTCGGTTCAATCCCCAGCACTGAAAAAAAAAAAAAAAGAGAGAGAAGTAAAATATCAAAATATACTTAACACGGTGTTTCCAGTTACATGTCGTTTGAAAACATAAAAACTAGGATAAGTTGTTTAAGATTCATTCATAAATTTTGAAACCTTTTAAAAGGTTCCTAGTGATGATTACAATAAAAGTCAAAATAATGTTTACTTCTAGTGGGGAGTACCATAAAGGGACTCCTAAAGACTTTCTGATGCTTAGGAGAAGTTCAATTTTGTACTTGAGAGGTGGTTACTTGGCTGGATCGTGTTTCACTTATCGTTCATGTTTTATGTACCTTTTTAGTGTTTATATACTTCATGATTATGCAGACCTCCATGGAAGAGCACAGAAGCCCAAACCTTCCTTATTCATCTGCCTTCAAGACTTAGGAAATGAGCCTTCTCCGTTATACCTGTCCTGTGTTTCCTGAGCTGTCTTCTCCCTGCGTTCAATCACCACCACTTCACGCTGTAACTCCCTGGAGTGAGCTATCCGTCTGCCTTCCACCCTCTCCTAGAATAACACCAATCAGGTGACCTCCAAAAGCAATGAATTGGATTAACTCAATCACTGCTCCCTGAGCCAATTTTTTTTCATTAGCTTCTCCTCAAACTTATTTTACTTTTGCATGTTCTTATTAACCTGATCCAAGCAGGGTCAACTAGATCCTTCCACTTGCATATTTCTGGATGAGGTCAAACAGGGTCAGTCATTTGGGATGGGTGGGAGTTACAGGAAGCCAATCTGCAGGATGAGAGATCCCAGGTAACTAAAAAGAAGCCCGAACAGATAGAGAAATAGAGTTCTGCCACATTAAATTCCCACAGTCTAGCTGTTCCTGAGGTCCAACTTCTCACCTCTCTCTTCAACGAAATGAGTGATAATTTTTACTCCAGCTAATTTAACTTGCATCTTTATCTAAAAAATAAAACACTGCTTAGAGGATCCAGATAACCTGCTTCTACTCACTCTTCAGGGTGTATGGCAATCAACAGGAGATTTTGGCACTAACAATGACTTATTCTAATGTGTATTTTATTTTGGTTGCTGTGACTAGACCTGGCAAGAAAAATTTTCGACAAGGAAAAGTTCATTTGGGGCTCACAGTTTCAGAGGTCTCAGTCCACAGAGAGCCAGCTTTATTGGTCAGGGCTTGAGGTAAGGCAGAACATCATGGTAGAAGAGTGTGGTAGAGGAAAGTGGTTCAAGACATCAATCACACCAGGAAGCAGAGAGAGACTCCACTCACCAGATGCAAAAATATCCCAAGCTTCACCCCCTGTGACCCATATCTTCCAGCCACACCCTACCTGCCTTCAGTCACCACCCACTGAATCCCCATCAGGGGATTGATTAATTCACTGATTGGGTTAAGGTTGTCATAACTCAATCACTTCAACTCTGAATGTTCTTGCTTTGTCTCACACATGAGCTTTTAGGGGACATTGAATACCTAAACCATAACAAAGTGCTCATAAATACTGTTTGTTTTATAATTTATACATGGTTTGCATCTGATATATCCAGCAATTAACATTGAATTATTTATATTACTGAAATACATATAATGCTTGGGCCTATCCTAATAATAATAGAATATTTAAAACATATATTTTCAGTTTAAACACAGCCCCCCCAAAAAAATACACTTAAGATAACGTGTTTAAAATTTGCTTAAGATTGTTCATCTTTATATTGATTTTTGACAATTTGATCAAAAGCAAGAATTGAAATTTCTCTTTTCTAAGAGCCATGTGTATATAAAATATACATGTATGTATATGTCATTCTAACATCTGGAAAGCTCAATAATAAAGCAAAAGATGATGAAACAAGAGATCAGATAAAAGGCAGAAAAGATCTTTTAAGAAATAAAAAATTAGATATAAGAACACATGCCCATTCATACCACATCATCTTATGCAGATCCTTACCCTATCTAGTATTTACTTAAAATGAGCAATCTCCATGGCAACCAGTGGATCAAATGATACATGAGCTGAGTATGAAGTGCAGACATTTGTCTTTTGTATACTAAAATTGATTCTGTAATCAACACCATCAGTAATAGAATTCTATCACTGTAACCTAAACATATGTGGACAATAGATTTTTAAACATGTTTTCTAGAACTGTGGTTAATAACATTAATACTATTTTTACATAAATTTCTCACCCTCTTTTAACCTCCAATGTTTGCTTTGCAAATATAAAAACAAAGGTTAACAAAAATAAAGCATTACATTGTGTATGACAGGAGGAATGATGACTCCCAATGACATCCATGTCCTGGTGCCTGGAGCCTGCGATGTTCTTACATGCAGAACAGACATTGCAGAAGTGACTAGGGTGCAGACATTGAGATGGAAAGATTATCCTGGAAGAATGGAGCAGCTCAGTGGAATTACCTGAGTCCTTAACAGAGGAAGCCTTTTCTCCACTGAGGTCAGGAAGAGGTGAGGAAGAACAAAGGCAGCTCAGGGTGGGAGGTCCCTGCGGGTTTGGAGGAGGAGAAGGGGCCACCAGACAGGGCAAGACAGTGGCCACCAGAAGCTGCACAGGGTGAGGAAACTGATTTGCCCTTAGGTTCTCCAAAGAGATGGGCAGCCCTGCTCACACCGGGTTTTGTCCCAGTGAGCCCTGGGTCCGACTTACCTACAAACGTAAAATGATAAATGTATATTGTTTGAGACCTTGAGTTTGTGGTAGTTGGTGGTGGTGGTGGTTTTTAATGGCAGCAGTAGGAAACTAGGAAAGCAGATGGACCATTGGTGTGACTTCATGAAGAAAGACAAGAGTGTTACAAAAAGGGAGAAGGAGAACCCAATTCTCCCTCATCCTGGCTGCCTAGAATGTGACAACGTATCTGAGAAAAGCCCGTGCCCCTTCAAAGGGGTGGCAGGCCAGCTTAGAATTAGCACCGTATGCTTGGCCCCCAAGAGTCCAGGGAATAGTCCGAGAGGAGAGAAGCTTGAGTCCTCTACCAGGCTCTGTTTATACCACACTGAGCCTCAATCAGGCACAAGCTACGCTGCATCATAATGAATTGTGAAACAGGCCCAGGCATGCCTGTCATCCTTAAACAAACCACCTCTTCAGTAACACAGTAAATTTATTTTTCCTACAACATGTTTTTGGGTGTGGAAGTGTGCGTGTATATTTACATATATTTTTAATAATACAGAAAGCTTTTCCTCAAAATGGTATTTTTGTTTCTGAAAAGCCTGTCTCACAGTGCCTGTCAGAAGAGGGAGGAAAGGGAGTTTAAGCACTTTCCTGTTCATTATCTCATTTAAATATGAAGTGACTTTTAAGCAGAGACACTTTCTTTTCTAAAATGAAGCATGCGATAGTTTAACAGGTTCTTATACATTATGTCAGATAGGATTTTTTCTGAGCTATTGAAGCCTGAGCTGCATTCTGGATCCTGATTTTAAACAGAAGTGAAACAGGTGTTAGTTAAAGGAACAAATGACACTCTATAAATGGATGAAATGGACTTCCAAACGAGTAACACCATCCTTGTTTTAAAAAATACTGTGTTTCCCTTTTTATAATAAAATTAATCCTAATTGGTTTCCTTCATTGCTTTTTAACACTTTATAGCTAAATATGACCTCATCCTAACAATGTCCAGGGACCCTGGGGTTCTTAAGATCCTTTCAGGGGAACCCTGAACTCTGCCTTTTCCCAGGACATATGCATGTGAGGTCAGAGTTTCTTCCAGTCCTTCAACAAAAAAATATCCCAAAAGACAGGGCAGAAGCTGGTGTGAACTTACTTCTTCAGTTTTGACAGACTTTGAAGAAATTGCGATTCCACTCTTGTAAATATTTTTTCATTTTGGAAACCATAGTTATGTTCTTAAAGATGCTCTTTGTTTAAATATGCAATAGTTTATGCAGATTGTTTTAAATGAACTAATACATAAATTTTTTTTCAATCTCTTTAGTGTCAATTCCTATAGAGTCAATGCTGACAAGAGTCACATAAAGAAAAGACTTCATGGAGTCCACAATTATTTTAAGAGCACAAAAACTTGGAAATCACTACTTAATCGTTCTCCCAACTCTGCTGAGAAAGGCAAAGAGGCCACGGCCGCAGAAGGGACTAGGGAGCTAAATGGGGAGTTTTGTCCTCTGGTATGTCCAAAATCACGACATGCAGGAAGATGAAAACAGGGTAAGAAGAGTGGAATCCCCTTTGTTTGATTTCTATGTTTGTATAGTTTTATAACAAACACAACAAATTTTACCACACATTTAGAAATGCTTAAGTATTATATATTGAGAAAGTTGGAAATGTTTTACCCAAAAGCTTTAAAATTTTAAACACCTGAACACTACTAATTTAAGAAACTAGATTACTTTGTCCATAATAAAGTAGTGACAAAAACTTCCCAGTGTGAGTGTAACAGTGTCCACCAGATGCTGCGAACGCAGCCCCGGCTGCTCTGCCACTGCAATTGATATTTTATTTATTTTTTATTTTATTTATTTATTTTTTATTTATTTATTTATTTATTTATTTATTTATTTATTTATTTATTTTGGTACTGGGGATTGAACCCAGGGGACTCTCGGCCACTGAGCCACATCCCCAGCCCTATTTTGTATTTTATTTAGAGACAGAGTCTCACTGAGTTGCTTAGGGCCTCACTAAGTTGCTGAGGCTGGCTTTGAACTCGTGATCCTCCTGCTTCAGCCTCCCAAGTGCTGGGATTACAGGCATGCGCCACCGCCCCCGGAGCAACTGATATTTTAAATGGACACATTTCTTTCTCTTCCTCTCTCCCTGCTCCTTCTAGTCTCTCCTCCTCCCTAATCTCAGGGGAAGCAGGATGACCTTTCTTCCCCATCCCAGGCAGATTTACCTGTCCCTGAGCACACACCCACCATAGGAACAAAGTAACCCAGACTTTAGGGATGGCACCAGATCTCAGAAATGACTGTCTTCCAAATTAACAGGTGAATTACAACTCCAAAAGAGAACACGTGGAGTGGAGCCTTTGAATCACCTCTTTAAACCCCTCCTGTTGCTGCTGCTGGGCAAGACAGGAGTCCCCTGTGCTTCTCCTTTGCTAGCAAAGCAATATAACTTTTTCTTTTTTCTCAAAACCATGTCCTCATTATTGGATTGGCATTGGGAACAAGGATAGAGCTTTGGGCAACTTGAGGAGTCTTCTGTGAAGAAAATACCAGGAAGGAGCAAGATGGTGGATTGGCCAGAGACAGCATTTCTCCTCGCTTGGCTTCCCAGAACTCAAACAGCGGGAATACCACGTCTCCCTGAGGCTTAGAGTGACAAATTCTCAGACTGCAGGGGCAGTTTACCCTGACCGAAAGAGAGACTATTTGATTCATTAATTGAATCTTTAAAAAAACCCTCTGGACCCGAGTTTATCAAGCATCCAGGGAGAGCTGATCCAGGAGCCATCTTGGAGTGCAGGGAGGGGAGCCCAGGAAACTGGAAACCTGATCCTGGGTTTGCAGCTCGGTCTGCTGGATTGGTCTGAGCCCACAAACCTGAGGAAAGTCAGAAACTGGAAACCTTTCCTCCAGGGAGCCCAGGTCAGAGAGATGCCAGAGAGCTGCTACAGTGGGTGAGGAGGTTGGAGAAGGTATGAGGGCTTGCCCAGCCAGCACCCACAGGGTTCCTGGGGCCCACCCAAAAATACACTTGCTGGGTCCTGGCACCAGCTTGGTCCCCAGCCCACTCCCCAGTCTTGCATCCACCTGTCCCCAGGACCCTCCAGGCCCTGCATCAGTCTGGTACCCAACAGGGGCCTCCAGCCCCCCAGTCTCCAGTCTCCTAACTCCTCCCTGGCCCCGACCCAGTCCATCACTCACAGTTTCTGGGCTGGCCTGCAGATCCTGGCACTCAGCCTTGATCCAACGGGGCACAGAAGAGCTGGGCTTCCAACCTGGTGGGATCCCACACTCTGCTTTACGACCAGACCCACTGGGTCTCACACACAGCCTCCCCATGAGCCCCCAGGATATGGCACCAGGCCCTGATTCACCAGGTACCTGGACATGGCTAGCTGATTTGATGGTGAACAACACAATAAAAAGGAAGAACACACAATGCATGGCCCATTCTGGCAAGCTTAGATCACATCTCAAGAAGCAATGAAAAGGAAATCAGGAGGGTACAGTCAGTGAGCACACACACTCACTGACTATTTTGTCCACCATAGTGGTTGTGGTTCCTTAATTTCTTGACATTTCACCAAGGTTTTCCTGTGTTGCTGTTGAGGCAGTGCTTCTGTTTTGCTTTTTGATTTTCGGTTTTCATATTGAAATCTTGTTTTATTTGATTCAAGGACTCCTACACATATTACATTTGTTTCTCTCTCCTCATTTCTACCTCATTTTATTGTTTACTTTTTTTCTTCCTTCTTTTCTTTTTCTTTCTTTTTTGGTGTTATTTTCCCATGCTCTATATTTTGTGGGTTAGAGTTTACAATTAGCTTATTTTGATTTTGTTTTGTATCATCTTTATCATTATTCTATCCCCCTTGTCTCCATTTCTCTTTTCTCCATTCCTGACACCCAAACTCCATTCTCTCTCTCCTCCTTTATATTCTTCTATTTTCCATCCCCTTTCAAACTGACAACATATCCTGTTACCACGGCATCTGCCCTATTCACCCTTGGAAATTGCACACGTTATCTACCCTCCTATTTCTTCTTCTTCATACACGCTGAACTCTGTCCTTAACACTTCTTGGTACCAATTGAGGTATATAATGTCTACCCCTACCACTAATGTCACATCAACAATTAATACAGCAGAAGGCATAGACAACCCTACTGTTTGATTTTAAACCAGATATAATACATGACTATGTACTGGTTTTACTGATGAAAATTGCTTATCCTACTATCCCTACATGTCGTACCAATTAACACCAGGTATCAAAATAGGAACTAAGTACCTCGTCTACTGCCATATATTGTTTGCATATGTTGCTGCTATCATTGCCGCCCCCATCTGTGAGGTACTAGTTACATAGAGGGACACTATAAACTCATAGGGTAGAAATTCCACCACATCAGATCCATTCAGATAGATGAGTGGACACAAAACTAAGATGAAAAAGCAAGGGAACAAATCATCCCAAATAACCCAGATGATCTCAGCAGCAGACTCCATTGACACCACAGTGGAACGATGTCAGAGAATTCACGAAGTTCATGGTTACACCGATCTATGAGGTAAAAGATGATCTAAGAAATGAAATCAGAGAGAAAATACAAGAAGTGAAAGATCATTTCAACAAGGAGAAAAAGCTTCTGAGGAAGAATCAGTCAGAAATCCTCAAAATGAAGGAATCAATAAACCAATTTAAAATATTCAATTGAAAGCATCACCAATAGACTAGACCACTTGGAAGGCAGAATCTCAGCAATAAAGACAAAATATATAATCTAGACAATAAAATTGACCATGGGGAAACAATGTTAAGAGACCATGAACAGAACTTCCAAGAATGATGGAATAACATGAAAAGACCAAACTTAAGATTTATCAGGATAGATGAAGGTTCAGAGATACAAACCTAAGGTATGCACATCTTTTCAATGAAATAATATCAGAAAGTTTCTCAAACCTTAAGAATAAAATGGAAAGCCAAATAGAGAAGATTTACAGGACACCAAATGTACAAAATTACAACAGACCCACACCAAAGCACATTATCATGAAAATGCCTAACACACAGAATAGGGATAGAATTTTAAAGGCTTCCAGAGGGAAAAATAATAGGTCACATTTCCAGGGAACCCAATCCTGATCTCAGCTGCTTTCTCAACCTAGACTTTCAAAACCAGGAAATCTTGAAATAATATGTACCAAGCTCTGAAAGAAAATGGATGCTGGCCAAGAATACTATACCCTGAAAAATTAAGCTTCAGAATTGATGCTGATATAAAAGCCTTACATGATAAACAAAAGTTAAAAGAATTCATGATTAGAAAGCCTGTACCACAACACATGCTCAATGAAATTTTTCATGAGGGAGAAATGAAGAATAAAAATGAAAACCAGGGACTGAAGTTGTGGCCCATTGGTAGAGTGCTCACCTAGCATGTGCGAGGCACTGGGTTCGATTCTCAGCACCACATATAAATAAATGAATAAAAATATAGGTCCATCGACAACTAAAAAAATATTTTTTAAAAAAAGTGAAAACCAGCAAAGGGAGGAGCTACACTAGAAGAATAATCAATCAAAGGAGAAACTAATTCAAATTAAAGACAAGAAATAAATCAAAATGACAGGGGATAAAAGTCATAATAATATTGAATGTAAATGGCCTAAACCTACCAATCAAAAGACATAGCCTGGTGGATTGGATTAAAAAACAAGACCCAACAAAACACTGTCTTCAGAAGACTCAACTCATAAGCAAAGACATCCACAGACAGAAGGTAAAAGTCTGGGGAAAAACATACCATTCACATGGATCTCATAAACAAGCAGGGGTTTCTATCCTCACATTAGAAAAAGTGGGCTTCAAGCCAAAGTTAATCAGAAGGGACCAAGAAGGTCATTTCATACTGCATAAGGAAATTATACATCAACAAGACATAACGATCATAAATATTTACATACCAAACATTCGAGCATCTACATACATTGAACAAACCCTTCTCAAATTCAAGAATTGAATAGACCACAACACAAAAATCCTGGGAGACTTTAACACATCTTTTCTCATCACTAGATGGATCCTCCAAACAAAAACTAAATAAAGAAGCTATGGAACTAATGCATACAATTAAAAATTTAGACTTAACAGACATATAAAATATATCACCCATCAAGGACTGAATACACTTTCTTCTCAGCAGCACACTGATGCTGTTCTAAGATAGACCATAACTTAGGCCACAAAGCAACTCTTAGCAAATACTAAATAATAAAGATGAAACCTTGCATTCTATCAGATCATAATGAAACGAAATTAGAAATCAATGATAAAACAAAAAAATAGAAGCTACTCTAACACCTACAGAGTAAATAGTATGCTATTCAATGACCAATGGATAGTAGAATAAATCAGGGACAAAATAAAAAATACTTAAAAGGAAATGAGAATTGGGACATAACTTATCAAAATCTCTGGGACACTATGAAGGCAGTTCTAAGAGAAGAGTTCATTGCACTGAGTACATTCTATTAAAGAACATAAAGTCAGGCTGGGGATATAGCTCAGTTGGTAAAGTTCTTGCCTCACAAGCACAAGGCTCTGGGTTCAATCCTCAGCACTGCAAAAAAAAAAAAAAAAAAAAAAGAATAGAAAGTCACCAAACAACATAACATTAACCTCAAAGTCCTATAAAAAGAAGAACAAATCAATGCTAAAATCAGTAAAAGATAGGAAAAAATTAAATCAGAGTTGAGACCAATGAAATTGAAACAATAAAATTTCAAAAAACAGATGAAACAAAAAGTTGGTTCTTTGAAAATATAAATAAAATCAACAAACCATTAGTCAAGCTAAAAGAAAAAGAATGAGGAAACTCAAATCACTAAAATTTGTGATAAAAAGGGAAATATCATCAGGGACAGTACTGAAATA
Source organism: Glaucomys volans (assembly GCA_020662805.1). NCBI lineage: Eukaryota > Metazoa > Chordata > Mammalia > Rodentia > Sciuridae > Glaucomys > Glaucomys volans. The sequence goes on from JAJEJO010049826.1 coordinate 1,492,272, forward strand.
CAAAAGATAATCAGAAACTATTTTGAAAATCTATACTCCAATAAAATAAAGAATCATGATGAGATCAACTGACCCAAATCGAACCAGGAAGACAGAAAATCTAAACAGATAAATTTCAACCACTGAAATTGAAGATGCCATCAAAAACCTACCAACAAAGTCCAGAACCAGATGGCTTCTCAACTAAGTTCTACCAAACCTTCAAAGAACTTACACAGATACCCCTCAAATCATTCCATGAAATACAAAAGGAGGGAACCCTTCCAAACTCATTCTATGAAGCTAGTATCACCCTGATACCAAAACCAGACAAAGACACATCAAGGAAAGAAAACTTCAGACCAATATCCCTGATGAACATAAATGCAAAAATTCTTAATAAAATTCTGGCAAATTGCATACAAAAACACATTAAAAACATAGTATACCATGATCAAGTGAGTTTCATTCCAAGGAAGCAAGGTTGGTTATTCACACACAAATAAATAAATGTAATTCATCACATCAACAGACTTAAAAGATGAGAACTACATGATTATCTCCATGGATGCAGAAAAAGCACTTGACAAATTATAGAACCTCTTCATGTTCAAAACAAAAGAAAAACTGGGGATAATAGGAACTTTGTAAAAACGACATATGCTAAACACAAAGCCAACATCATTCTAAATGGAGAAACATTGGAAGTATCCCCTCTAAAAACTGGAACAAGACAGAAATGCCCTTGTTCACCATTTCTATTCAACATAGTTCTTAAAACCCTGGCAAGAGCAATTAGACAAAAAAAAAAAAAAAAAAGAGAGAGAGAGAGAGAGAGAGAGAGAGAAAGAGAGAAGGAGAGAGAGAGATTAAAGGGATACAAATAATAAAAGTTCAAACTATTCCTTTTTGCAGACAATATGATTCTCTATTTATAAGAGCCAAACAACTCCACCAAAAAGCTTCTTAAACTCATAAATGAATTCATCAAAGCAGCAGGATATAAAATTAACACCCATAAATTGTGTTCCTATACACCAATGATGGATCAGCTGAAAGAGAAATCAAGAAAACTATCCTATGCACAATAGCCTCAAAAATAAATAAAATACTAGGAAATCAACCTAACAAAAGAGAACAAAAGATCTCTACAGTGAAAACTACAGAATACTAATGAAAGAAATTGAAGAAGACCTTAGAACATGAAAAGATCTCCCATGTTCTTGGATAGGCAGAATCAATATGGTCAAAATGGACCTACTACCAAAAGTGCTACACAGATTTAATGCAATTCCCATTAAAACTCCAATGATTTTCTTCACAGAGGTAGAAAAATCAGTCATGAAATTCATTTGGAAACATAAGAGGCTGAGAATAGTCAAAGCAATCCTAAGCAAGAAAAGTGAAGCAAGAGGCGTCACAACACCAGACCTTAAATTATACTACAAAGCTATAGTAACCAAAATGGTATGGTGTTGACACAAAAACAAACATGAAGACCACTGTAAAAGAATAAAAGACAAAGAGACAAACACGTGAATGCAAATAAAGGAGCCATAAACACACCTTGGAGAAAAGATGGCCTCTTCAACAAATGGTATTGGGAAAATGGGAAATCTATATGTAGTAGATTGAAATTGAACTGCTATATCTTATCCTGCACAAAACTCAACTCAAACTGGATCAAGAACTTTAGCATTAGATCAGAGACTCTGCACATACTAGAAGAAAAAGTAGCCCCAACTCTCCATCATATTTGACTCAGGAACAGACTTCCTCGATAAGGCTCTTAAAGCACAAGAAGAAAATCAATAATCAATAAATGGAATGGCATCAAACTAAAAAACTTCTTCATAGCAAAAGAAATAATCAATAATGTGAAGAGAGAGCCTATAGAATGAGAGAAAATCTTAGCCACCTGCACTTCAGATAGAGCATTAATTTCTAGGACATACAAAGAACTCAAAAACTTTAACACCAAATAAAACAAATGATCCAATCAATAAATGGGCAAAGGAACTGAGCAGAGAGTTCACAGTAGAAGAAATACAAAAGGTCAAAAAATGTGAAAAAATGTTTAGCATCTCTAGCAATTAGAGAAATGAAAAATTAAAACTGCACTGAGATTCCATCTCACTTAGTCAGAATACCAATTATTAAGAATACAAGTAACAATAAATGTTGGTGAGGATGTGGGAAAAAAGGTACACTCACACATTGTTGCTGGGAATGCAAATTGGTGAAACTAGTATAGAAAGCAGTAGAAAGTTTCCTTAGAAAACTTGGGATGGAACCACCATTAGACCCAGCTGTCCCACTCCTCCGCCTATACCCAAAGGACGTAAAATCAGCATCCTACACTGACACAGCCACATCAATGTTTACAGCAGCTCAATTCACAATAGCCAAGCTTTGGAATTAACCTAGGTGTCCTTCACCAGATGAATGGATAAAGAAAATGTGGTATATATCCACAGTGAAGTATTATTTCAGCTATAAAGAAGAATGAAATTATGGCATTTGCCAGCAAATGGATGGAACTGGAGAATATCATGCTAAGTGAAATAAGTCAGTCCCCCAAAACCAAAGGTGGGATGTCCTCTCTGATATGTGGATGTAACCCATAACAAGGGAGGGTAGGGAGGAAAGTATAGAAGTTCACTGGATTAGACAAAGGGTAATGAAGAGAAAGGAGAGGGGATGGGAATGGGAAAGACAGTGGGATGAATCAGACATAACTTTCCTATGCTCAGATATGAATTCAAGACCAGTGTAACTCCACATCATGCTCAACCACAAGAATGGTGTCAAGGGAGAAGGAAAGATAATAGAATGAGACAAACATCATTACCCTATGTATATGTATGATTATGCAAATGGTATGACTCTACTTCATGTACAGAGAAATGAGAGTTGTACTCCATTTGTGTACAATGAATCAAAATTTAAAAAAAAGAATGGTATCAAAATTGTAATGGGTTGCACCTCATGTACATATAATTTGTCAAATGCACCCTACTGTCATGTATATCTAAAAACAACAACTTTAAAAAACTTTTTAAACATCAAAAGAAAGAAATAAAAGAAACCAACTGTTTTGAAAAGCTAATAAAAATCAAAGCAGATCTTTATTGGTAAAGAGAATTTTTGTATAAAAAGTCAAATCTTATTTTCCATTTTATCTCTTTGGAGGAAATACCCCATGTGAAAGGGACCCTTCTCTGTATAGAGTTCCTGATAAACAGATTTTGCAGATCTCCCTATTTTCCATATGAACCAGTGATATTTCAATATGTCCACTTATTCCACTTGGGAAAAAATGAGATGGCTAATCACGAGTTAATATACAAATTTCAAAGTAAATTAAGAGGTAATTTCTGAATAGATTATTTCTTCAGGAGAAATAGAAGTCAATTTTTAATAATGACATACTGTGTTTTTACTTTGGGGCACTAATCTGCAGTTTCTTTCTTGTCTCCCAGTACCCCGGAGCACATAACTTCTGATTCTGTCCGGTTCTTTGTCCTCACACACTTAGCTAATACCCCTTAACCATTTAGAGGCTACAGCCCTCCCATCAGGGAATTAGGTTCTGGTAATGGGAAAGAAAACATTGTCACAAATAACCGGCATGAAAAGAAAATAATGATAAATGTCCCAAGGAACATGCAAAGAATGTGCTTTGCAGTTAGAGAATGACACAAGATACCCATACCATACCCATGTTTCCCTTGTTCTTAACACCAGACCCCAGCTTTCTTCTGACCTGCAATGTTCTCAGCCATTCCTACAGTTAGCTATGGCTCTGCTTCCATGGTAACTGGAGGCTGACCTCCAGGCTCTGGTTGGTGAAAGGAAAGCCCAGGTGGCTGAGCTGAATTCCTTGGGAAGCTCTTCATTCCATTCAGAGGCAGATTTCTATGTTTCTATGGTGCTTCTTTCCTTCTTAGTTCCTTCTCCCTCAGACTTGAACAAGAGGTTTAGATCTCCAGCCACCACCTTGGATGTTGAGATAACCTTGAATGGAAGCCAGGAAGAAGCAGAAAAGTCAAAGGAGCCTGAGGGATTAATGATCGTGGAGTTATTTTTTAAAATAAACATTTATGTTGCCTAGACTATTAGGTGGGCAGGGACACATGACTCTGTGACATAAACTGGAACCTGATCCGAAATGACATGGTACTGTTAGAAAATCAGAGAGAAAAAAAAAATAAAATGAAGAATGTCTTCACCGAGTGCTTTTAGTAGTATTTAAGCTAAACATACAATAGTAGTATTTAAGCTACATGTACAAGATTAAATACTATTAAAAATTCTATTAAGATGTAATTTTCAAATACTATTAAATACTATTGAAAACAGAATTTTGTCACATGACCTGCGGAACTCCAGGAAGATTTCATAAAGGAAATTGTACTTGCAGTATATCAAATTGAATGGAAAGAGCCTAGCAGCTCCTTCCTGATGCTTTGTACATACAGTCTCAGTTAAAAGGCCAGGACCCTTCATGCCCAAATCTCTCCTATCAGAGACCAAGGTCAAAACCAGGTTATTTATCATGGCCTTGTCTACTCTTTTTTTTTTTTTTATTTGTGCTTTTTAGTTATACATGACAGTAGAATATATTTTGACATATTATACATACATGGAATATAACTTCCCATTCTTATGGTTGTAAATCATGTGGAGTTAACACTGGTCGTGTATTCATATGTGAGCATAGGAAAGTGATGTCTGATTCATTCTGTCTTTCCTATTCCCACCCCCACCCCTTTCCCCCCATTCCCTTTTGTCTAATCCAATGAACTTCTATTCTCTACCACCCCCCACTAATGTGAGTTAGCATCTACATATCAGAGAGAACATTCAACCTTTGGTTTTCTGGGATTGACTGATTTCACTTAGCATGATAGTCTCCAGTCCATCCGTTTACCAGTAAACACCATAATTTCATTTTTCTTCATGGCTGACCTTGCCTACTCTTAATATGCTTAGTAGTAACTCCTGCAGAACCCAAGGTCCACTCTTTCATCTGCAATCCCACACATTTGCTATTCAAAAAAAAATTTTTTTAATGTTCTCAAAATGTGGGCAAAAGGCTTTCTGATCTCAGAGGGTGATCTTTAAGTTGCTAGTGATGTTCATAGTCCCCGCACACCTTACAGTTCCAATTGTTAAAATATATAATTTTTAACTTTCCTCAAAATGTTTTTATTAATTAGTCTGGCAAGACTTGCTTCCTGATCTTTAGGGTAGAAAATAGAGAAATATATAAATAGTAACTCAGTAGTGCCTAATAGCTTATAAAGTGTTTCCTCGCCATTTTTTGTTTTGTTTTATTTTTTTGTAATGGGGATTGAACGCAGGGATGCTTAACCACAGAGCAACATCCCCATCCCTTTTCTGTATTTTATTTAGAGAAAGGGTCTCACTGAGTTGTTTAAAGCCTTGGTAAGTCATTGAGGCTGGCTTTGAACTTAAGATCCCCCTGCCTCAGCCTCTAGAGCCTCTGGGATTACAGGCATGTGCCAGAGCACCCAGTTCCTAGCCATTTTTTACATAGTTTTATAACAACTTGGTGGAGTTGGTATTATCCATGCACTTTTTCATTCAATAGCACACATTTTGCTTTTCTATGGTGCCAGTCTTAATGCCTGCAAAGGAAGTAGCACTAGGTATGTGAATCATTATAATGCAATGGAGGGCATGGTCCCAAGAGGCCTAATGCAGAGGAATTTAGCAGCTTTTGGTTGGGGTGGGCCTGAGAGTCCCCAAGCAAGTGTGAGAGCTGAATAGAATTGTAGAGGATGAACAGTGGCTGGAAGTCAGGGAGAGAGGGCATCACAGGCAGAGCAAGAGAGGGCAGATAGCACACAGGCTGAAACAATATGGTCCCTTTAAGAAATTACAATCTGGAGGACCCAAATGTCAGAGGAAGAATGGAGGACTGTCCCAGGGAGCTGCCTAGACAGCAGGAAGCAGACACTGTACACTGGCTACGCATTTCTGTTTTATTCATTAAGAGAATTTACCAGCAGATTTTAAGCAAGGAAGTTCTGTGATCAGATTTATAGTGTGAAAGCAATTTTGGAAGCAGTGTCACAAATTAACCAGGAAAAAGAAAGCAAAAAAAAAAAAAAAATGCATACAGAATTCTAAGACCCAGGGGAGAGCCAAGCAGTGCTGAGCTTCCAATCACAACAACAAGTACTCTGGAAGGTGATTTTGTATCTTAGAAATTGTACTGTTATGGTAAATGCAGCAACAAAAACATTATCTTTGGGATTAAAAAATATATATATATATATACATATATATATATGTGTATATATATATATAAGCATCCCTGACCTCAGAAAGAAGGGAAGATACTGAGATTCAAAAAATGCAAATATGTGGAAACAAATGATGTATCTTTTTCTATTTTTTGTTGTTGCTGACTTATCTACTTGTCCCTGTTGCTCCGTCTTTAAAACAGAACTAGTTGTTTAAAGTCTTCACTTACAAACTAACGAAAATAATGATTTTTTTCTTTCTTATTTGCTCTTTTCTTATTTCCCCTTTTATAAACATTTTTAAAATGGCACTGTGTCCACTTCAGACACCATCGTTACACTTCAGGCAGTGGCAACATTAATCAAATATAAAAGGGGATCTCACTTTCTTAACATAAATGTAGCATTTGAGCACATATTGTGACCTTTCAGCCATCAAAAAAGCTTAGTTGCGCCATGAGCATTTATTTAAGACTGGATAAAAAGAATTAACTGGATAAAATGTCTAAGACTGCGAGGCGAGGGAGAGCTTAGGTACTTCCTTTGCCAGCAAGTGCCTCTATTCTACCATGCTGATGTACTTTCTGGGAAAATGCCAAAGATGATACAATGAACATTTTTCCCTCTCCACTCGTATTTTTTAATATATGTGATTAACATAAAGAACTATGTCTCCTTTTGCCTCATGAAAGTAAAGACAGATCAATCACACAGTGTGTTACAGTGAGTGTTTTGTGGAACCTGAACAAAATCCCAACTGTACTTTTAGCCAGTTGTGATCTTGGACAAGTTGCCTGACCTCACAGAATCTGCTCCTTTAATTGGGAAATGGGGATCAGAGTAAGTAACACACAGGGTTATATTCAGGATGACACAACATTTTGTGCATTGAGTGTCTTACTGTAAGTGACTGATGGTGCCTGTCAGACGCTGAATGCACAATACATAGTGCTATTCCTGTTACTAATATTTCTGTTATTGGAAGTGCTTTCCTCTGCCCAATGTAACACAAGCTCTTCCCTGTTGAAGAAAAATCCTTTCTGCCACAAAACTCCTGTCAATTCAACATTTCATGTGTCAGAGTTGTATTTTAGGGAAGCATTAGAATGTTTTAGAAATCTACCCTAAGATCTCCTTTAGTTTTTGTGCAGATTTGTAGCTTCAAACACCAAATGTTATTTGAGATGATCTTTGTTACTATCCACTGCAGCCCAAGCAAATCATGCCACAAACAAACAAAAAAGGTGTCTGGACCCTAAGTTAAGTGTAATCCCCAGAGATATTTTTAAGGGCAATGAAAATCAAAGATAACCCGACACGCGAGGAAAAGGGAAAAAATTCTGAGTAAGAACCTGGAGGATAAAAGGTGGCGTAGCATGTTGACATTATCACGAACAGATCACAAAAGGCTCTGCTTACTATATGTAAAGAGTTACTCCCCAAGCTGGAGACCTTCTGCTGGGTTGGAAAGCTAGATAAAGAGACACAGATGTGAAAACCAAATACATGTTGAAGAAATAAAAATTACAACCAAAGACAGTCCAATAACAACACAAATGTTAATAATTGTAAATACCTCATGTAATTAAATTAAGTGTACAAAAATAGTATTTTAAAATTGAAAGTATACTCAGTGGGCTTGTTTGATGGCAAATCATGCATACCAGTAAATTAATAAAAAGTAGCCAATTGGAAGATATATCAGGAGCTAATATCCAGAGCACTGCCAATATGAATCAAAACATGGTAAATACAGAAAAGAAGAAAAGACAGGAAGCAGAGAGGGGAAATTCTAGAAGAAAATGGTCATATTTCTGTATTTCACTGCATGACCTAAAAATGGCAAATATTGACAGTACCAAAAAGAGGGACAAATTCATAACTGGAGTGGGAGATAAAGCTCTCATGGTTATTGGGAGAATAAACAGAGAAAGAAAACAAGCAAGGGTAAGGAAGATGCTTAAATGTCATTAACAAGCTTGATTTGTGAACGTTATACCTTCCTATTTTAGAATACATATTTTTCTAACACACAGGAAGATTTAGAAAATAGGATATGAACTGTGCAATGATGTACATGTCAACAGAACTCACATGTCAAAGGGACTCACATGAACAATCAGGGGCCAAAGGGAGGTGCTAGGATTGGGGCATCCTGTGACAGCGTGTCCTAGATGGTAATAACATGAACACCCTGTTAACATGAACAATATGTTAAGTTATGTCTTGTGTACATTTTGTGGGGAATTTATTTTTCACAGTATTTTTTAAATAAATCTGCACTCTACAAAGTAAAATTTCTGACCACAATTCATTTATGGTAGAAATCGTTCAGACACTGTAACCTGGAAAATTTTCTTTCCATATATTCAGAAATTAAATATCACATGGGACAAAGAAATATCATAAAATAAACTACAAAATATTTCCAGCTGAATAGTAACAAATGCTGGTAAAGCAAAACTTACAGGATGCATCTAAATGGCATGTAAAATAAAAGCATGAAACAAGACGAATTAGAAAGGAAAAATGTTGAAAATTAGTAGACATGATGGAAATCTATCTAAAATAATTAGAAAAATAATCATTAATTAAAACCAGAAAAATGGAAACAAAGGAAAATATAAATGCAGAAATTGATTAAAAAGTTTTAACATAAAATAGAAAAGAGTAACCAAGTTGTGTGTTTGAAAAGACATCTCTTGTGTAAGAATGATGAGGAGAGAGAAAGGGAGCAGGAAGAGAGGGGAAGTAGCTTGGGGAGGGAGCAGGAGAGATCACGGCAGAGGGTGCTGGCATTAAACAGATAAAAAGCAGATGTTATCAGCAAATTTATAGACAAATTCCAGGAAAAAAAAAGTCTATCTTTAACAAAGTTTGACTCACGTAGAAATGGAAAATCCAAATCATCCTTTGAAGAAATAGTGAGTGTAACATAGAATACACACTGAAAAGAAGTTTACAATTATCACTTCACGTCAAAGATGCTGAATTTTATGGTCCAGAAATTCTACTCCTGGCTATATAACATAGAAAAATTAGTACCGCTATGTATCAAGAGGCGTATACTAAAATGTTCACATCTGCAATGTTCTCAGGCCCAAACACTAGAAATAAATATCTACTAACAGAATAATGAATAACAAAAATAGGGCTGGGCATATAGCTCAGTTGGTAGAGTGCTTGCCTTGCAAGCACAAGGCCCTGGGTTCAATCCCCCCAGCACTGCAAAAAAAAAATTTTTTTTTAATTTTAAAAATATATTATGAAAAAACATTTGACAAAAAAATATACCTGCACACCACAGCATGGATGAATTTACAAACATATTATTGGTCAAATTTACGAGAGGTCTATTTATTGACCAAGGTTGTAATTATGTATTTACTTAATAATTATTCATCAAATGTTAAATGCAGTTTTGTGAAATTATGTGAAGTTTTGTAATAGAAAATACTAGGAAAAAAAGACAAGAAAGGAAGGACAGAAGAGAAGAAGGAAAGTGAAGAAATGAGGAAATTAAATTCAGTAATTCCTATTTTCTTAGTTTTTAGGGTACATAGGACAATATTCCAGTATCATTATAAAGCAATCCAAAATGCAATTTTAAGAGTTACAAAAATATTTAGTTTTCTTTTGTCATTCATGCTGAAATAAAACTAAAGGTATTTGATGAAAACCTGAAACAAGCAAGCAAAGGTAAATATTTATTGTCTAAAAAAAGTGTTGAGCACTGTACTATGTAAGGAATTGCACTAGACTCTGGGGCTACAGAAAGGCAAAGAATAAACCTCGGTTTTGAGAATTCTGCAGTCACTAGAGGAAGTGGGCAAGTAAAATAATAATAATAACAATATAATTTGAAAGGAGGAGGTTATTGGATCATTGACAATAACTCAGATTGTGGAGTAAAAAGATGCCTGGTAGAGTTTCTTAAGGACCTAACTATGCAATCTGGAGAGATTAAGTGTAAGAGGCAGAGAGAGGAAGTAACTCAAATTTATATTATGTGCAGATATTTTATGAATATAACATATAATCTCACATTAACTGCAGGATCTTTCCTACAAGAAACCCACGAAAACAAAACCATACAATTTATTAGCCTATCTAGCCCAACAGTGAATGCAAAAATCACACCAAGTCTCTCTGACATACTCACACATACTCACAGAAGTCAGGGAATGGAGCTGTCTAACCAGCACCTCACAAATTTTCATTCTGTTCAGATGGGTAACAATTGGCCATACATTTAGGGACATATCTCTATATGTATGTGTGTGTGTGTGTGTGTGTGTGTATGTATAACATACATATATATATATAAGTATGTTATACATATATATGTTATCTAATATATATTATATATGTTATATATATATTTATATATACATTTATAAATATATATATAAATTTGAGTATATATTTCTAATATATATTAGATAACAATGTAACAGTTATTAACAATAATATTTTCCAAAGAAAAAACACATGGGGAGAAATTATATAATATTTACAACTAAACGAATAGGGGACTTCCATTTCTCTCAATGGCAGAGCAACTTGAAAATACCACTGAAGACAACTAAGAAAAAAAATCTAATGAGGGCTGGGAAATATCTCACAGCTTGGCCTGTGCAAGGCTCTTGGCTTGAGCCCAGTACCACAGTGAAAAAAAAAAAATCAGATAAAATATGTATTAAATCTGTTTTTAAAAAAAATCAAAGAATCAATAATGTAGTAAGTAATTCCCAGCCCAAGACCCAGAGCGATAAGCATGCCCTTTGGATTGTCTTCATCCTTTATTTGTCGAATTTTAAGTGGTTGTTTTATCAGTTGAGTTGTCTGTTTGTTGGTGGGAACACTCAGGACTATAGACAAAAGTTGAAGCCCAGGGTCCCTGAAGGACAGACACCTGAACAAACTAATGCTCACTAAGCTGGAGCTCAAAGAGCAGCACTCTGGAAGTTAGTTACCTTGATCATGAAATAAGCGTCTCTATAATGGACTGTTGACTGTCTTTGAATCATTTCTATGCCCCAAAGCAGAATTGAATTGCTAGTGCTTCAAGTACCAGGAAAAAAATGAATAAAATCCTCTATATTAATCACCAACACTTTCTACAAATAGTATTTCAAATACAGTAACCAACATCCAATAGAAAATACCAGTCATGTGTCAAACCATGAAGCTGTGGGAAGGGCTTAGCTACTACTCTGGTCATATCTAAAGCCGGAAGGGAAGCTCACAATGAGAAAGAGAAAAAGGAGAGAGAGAGAGAGAGAGAGAGAGAGAGAGAGAGAGAGAGAGAGAGAGAGAGAGAGAGAGAAGTCTTGATTTATTCTGAAATATTCAACTGCCTTTGGAAAAAAGCAAAACAAAACAAAAACTTCCAAGGTCTCCAGACAGACAGTGTAGCCAGTGGCTTTAAATTGTAAGTATAATGATCTCAGTTCTGTATCAACTCAGAAGAATCCTGGAGTGTCATCAGCATCACATCCCTACCAGAAGCTATTTAGCTAGAACTTGATTCTCTAGAAAGAGATTTTTTCTCTTAAGTGTCAAAGAAGCTACAATGAAATCAAAGTTTGTGTGGATGCTTCTTATAGGAAAAAGTTTTAGAAAACTCTATTTTCCCATTCAGTGAGATATTAAAATAGATATACTTAGCATGGAATTTCTTTGTGGCGAGGATTCTATGATTGATATTATTTCTTGCTTTTGCTGAATTGAAATTTATTTTATTAGCAAGTTCACTTATCTATGAAAATGGCACAATGAATACAATGTAATTAAAAGCATAATAATAAGTATGCTGAAGACAATTTAATACAGGTTTCCATGGGAAGCTAGTTTCTTAGACCAAAAAGGCAAAAGTGAAAGGAGCCTGCATAGTTTGTTTTTTAAAAGTGACCAGATGAGTTAAAGAAAATCTACTCCTTAGACAGACAGGAGAGCAACACCAACAACTTTCCTCTTTTGTTAATGCAGCTTAATTAACCATATGTTAATTCAGCCCATCCAAATTACAGGTCAATTAACTGAGTTAGTTTTTACAGATCATTGATTTTTTTGTTTTTGCCAGTTTACTAACAAATGTCAATCCAAAGATTCACTGAGTATAGCGTCAAGCCCTTAAATTTTTTAACATTATTTCACCCACATGACAATTAACTTCCTTCCAACTCAAAGACCTCTGTTTATATTAGCCTGTTGCTTCAATTCCATAGTCAATACCTCTGCTGCCCTATTTCATTCCAAGTGTTCAATCGCTTCACCAGGGACATATACCAAAAAATACCAACCTATTTAGAAAGAAGTAATTATGGAGTAAGTTAGAATGGGCATATTGTTAACACAAAAATAATTTGGAAATCCCAGGAATGGAGAGAATTTGGAGAAAAATTTTATCAGCAATGTATAAGGAGTTTTCCATTCAGCTCAGAAATATGAAAATATTATCTCATGGTAACTATTTACCTCCAGTTACTTCATTTTTATCTTGGAATGGCATTTCTCTTCAAATGAGTTTCCATAAAAATATGAAATGATATCTAAAGAATTATAAATGCCTTTTTTCATAAAAAAATTAAACAGTAATTATTTGCCTAGTGAAAGTAACTACTGAACACTTGTCTGTTCATGACACTTCCGGAATTTGTATCATAAAAGTGAATTTCATTCATGTTGAGTGATACCTACTGTTGTGTTGCATAGTAAGCTTCATTTACTCATAAGCAAAATCATTTAAGAAAAGTTATTAAAAATTATTCCATTCTCTGCTGGGTTTAGGCATTCCATTTTTTTTCTCTACAAGATAATGAGTGTTAATTTTGAAGCCTGCAGAGACACAACAGTTGGAAGATCCAGAGCTCCAAAATAAGGAAATTCACTACAACTTCAATTTGCTGCAAGCTACACATGTATTCTTAGAATTTGATACTATTATCTGTGTTTTTAAAACTAGACTTTTACTAGAAGCATTTGACAGCAAACCAATTGTGTAACTCTATTAGCACATAGGAGTTCTTCAAAAGCTAGAATTCAATACTTCAAAACCTTGAAATATTTACCCTTTTATTTATCTAGAGTAATTTCTCAAGGTAAAAAAATAAATGAATAAATTTGAAAATAAATATATAGTTCTTTGCTTTGGATACAACTTTTACTGGGTACATTGTACCAATGGAAATAATAATGTGTCGATGTTACCTTAGGAAGAGGACAGTTAAATTACAAATTACTCTCCATAGAAACTGAAACAAAACAAACAGAAAAACCTGCTTGCAATATATCAATCCTATACAACACTACATCACTCGCTATGTGCAAAATTATTACCTGAACAAATGTCAAACAAGTAGCCCTCTCTGCAATTCAATTTACCTTCTGTATTTAGGGGGTGGAGGAAGCTAATTTTTTGTTGTGCAAAATTATGTTGTGGAAGTTTTGCAAATAAAATAGCTTCCCTAATGAACTTCCCTGTAAAAATGGCTAAACCACAACTGTATCAGATGACCCTGTAAACTGTTTTGAATAAGTTACTTACAAATTAGCTTATTTCATTCACACTTCTTCACTAGTAACTTAACAGTCAATTTTTAAAGAGATGTGTGACTGTTCTCAACATTTTTAAAAAGTATTTCACAATTGAAGACATTGCTCTCACTACTTCTATGGGGGTCTTGGCTACAGTTTGGTTCACAATCCCATATCTCTGGCCTATAATTTCATGAGTAATATACATATGTATATGGGGAGAGGGGATACCAGGGAATGAACTCAGGCGCACTCGACCACTGAGCCTCATCCCCATCCCCAGCCCTATTTTGTTTTTATTTTTGTTTTTGTTTTTGATTTTTAGAGATTGGATCTCACTGAGTTGCTTAGGGCCTCACTAAATTACTGAGTCTGGCTTTGAACTCGAGATCCTCCTGCCTCAGCCTCCCGAGCTTCTGGGATTACAGGTGTGCACCACTGAGTCCAGCTCATGAATAATATTAATAGCCAAATTGCCCTTATGGGATTCCCATCTTCACCTGGAATCAGTCACATCAAGAAGAGATAGATGCCCTGTTCTCAGACGCTATCTGAGCCAGAACTGCTCTCTCTCACCTAGCTAAGTGCACCTTGAGAAGTTCTACCGAAATTACTTCCTCCACAGTGCTATGCTCTCTAGCTTCCAGATCTGAACTCACCAGTGCACCTGCCGAAATGTAGGCAAGCATAGTGCATAATGCCCTGTTTAACCAACACCTGGAATTTCTGAAGATCGAGTCTTCTAAAGTGCAGCAACTATTCATAGTTCAGATTTTTGCACTGCTACCTCGATCTATTTTACTTTCAACTTTTAAAAATAACCCTGCCTCATCTGTTGAAGGGAACAAAAACAGAGCATCCTCAAAGGGCAAGAGCCTCTGACAACCTCTGTTTGGGTTTGCCTATTCCCACACCAGAGAGAAGCAGCAGCTAGCCTGAGCTTCTTTTCCAGGCTTCCAAAAATACTGCTTCTGGAAAATGCTGAAAAAATCAGACTCCACAGAGGAAAAATCCCATTGGCCTGCCTGGGGGTTGGTGTCATTACCTTAGGGCTCTAAGGGGTTTTAATCACCGCCTGGGGCTTCTTTGTTAAAAGAAAAAGAAAAAAAAAAACCTTGTAGAATAGTTCTCCCCTTTCCAAAACCCAACCTTAACTAGACCAAGCCTGTTTCCGAAGATATCTCCCTCAAAAGCGAAGTAAATACTTATTCCACCCTTCACTTCCCATTGGCCTCGCCATGAAAAGGGAGACAAAAATCACTCTGTCCTACACATCTTGTCAAAATTTGGTCGTTAAAACTCCTTCTACTCTCCCAGATTTCTTTTCCTTACTCCTTTATGTTCAGTAAATATCCAACTTTATAGAATTTGTTTTATTCTCAAATGAAAAGTCTCAGTATAATATTAAAATGTATATTTTACACATTTATTCTATCTTTTAACTACCATGGAATGGAAATTTTATATGGAAAAGGATAAATTGGGGGGGGAAATTCTGCAGGACTAATTTCCCTCAAATCAGAAACAAATTTTTAAAACCTGATTACTTAACTAAAAAATAATTTAAATATAAAAAGCCATTCACTGGGAAGCTACATTGGATTATGTGACTGCTTCATGAGGAATGACACCCTCGAGAAGAAGAGGGGGCTTTTTGCTGGTTTTTTTCTTTCGTATGAGGAAAAGCCTGTTTTCTGAGTTCTGACTCCCGACAACATGAATGTTCATTTTAACTTCATAGACTGCAGGACTGTATCTGTTTATTCATGTGCTTGGTTTAATTGCTAATTCTGTGTTGTTTCTGAGGTACTTAAAATTCAGTAATGAAGACTCACATAATGAAGTATTATGCAGACTAATTAATGAATATATAATGCCACATAATGCCACACAAAGTTATTGCAAATGCCAACTGTTATCATTGTACATGTCAGCCTTAATTTTGCTTCTGAATCCACTGAGCTGAATATCTAATTCTATATTCACGACTTCATTTAGTTTATGGCAAAGGCCCTCCGTTCCTTCCTAGCCTCGCAGCATAGAAGCCTTCTAGATAGCAGAAAATCAGAGAAACAACCTGAGTTTTCAGTAAGGAAATCCAAATTCTTAATTTAAATCATATTTCTGCCATTTACTAACTCTCTGGTCCTGCCCCTCTGCCTTGTGGAACTCAGGGTCCTGAGTTTTGAAATAGGAATAACAATATACAGTCTCTTGACACATATTTGCTGAGTATAGGTCATGCCCAACCCCTGCTCTGGCACTGGGGATGTTACAGTAGGGACAGCACTGACCCTGCCTCAAGGAATCTGGCGGGAGGTACAGAGTGGGCAGTGTCATCGTGAGTGAGTTACCATGGCAGCATACTAAAGGCTCACTTCAGAGCATCCTGGGGAAGATAAACTTCATATTGCTTATAGGGCGGCTGACGCTTTGCCTAGAGCAGACCTAGAGCAAATCCGAAGAATTATTAAATCTACCCTTTTTTCCTATATAACATTGCCTAGAAAAATTTGCAATTACACATGAAATGTTGATTTCACATTCTACGGTATTTCCTAAGAGGTAAGATTTACTTTTTTTTACCAAGAGCATACATAAGACCTTTTATGCAACCTTCATTTGACATTAGAGAATTTTCAAACTGTTCAAAAGAACCAGGGAGAAGAACCAGGGAAGACTCTAACTTTACAATTACACACCTTATGATTGCCGTTTATTTATTTATTTATTTATTTATTTATTTATTTATGTTACAATAAGTATTACTACATGCTTTTAAAAATTGCAATTCAAAATACTAACAACTCACAATATAAAGTTTGCCATCTCAACAGGCTTTGTTTTGTTGTGGTACTGGGGATTGAACCCAGAGTCCTTTTACATACTAGGGAAAGACCCTAGCACTGAGCTACATTGACAGTCCTTTTTAAATTTTACTTCGAGGCAGGGTCTCACTAAGATTCCAGGTTGGCCTTGAATTCATGATCCTCCTTCCCTCTGCTTCCTGAGTAGCACAAATTCTCTAAAACTAGTCAAAGACATTGGTATGCATTAGTCAACTTATGAACAAGCCATCTGTTAAGAACTACATGGTAATTATCAATTTGCTTTACTTTCAGATAGTTTTGCTTAGTATTTAATAAAAAGGGTGGTTATATACTAGTTATTTGAGAAATTCACATTAAGGAGAGATAACTAAATTAACATATTAATTCATCAAAATAAAAAAGCTCCTGCTCTATGGTCAGCATTCTTCCCTTTACTGGTAATTTTCAAGCATTACTTTTCTTAAAATAGTTAACAGTATGTGCCAGACCTGGAGCATGCACCTGTAATCCCAACAACTTGGGAGGCTGAGGCAGGAGGATCACAAGTTCCAGGCTAGCCTCAGCAACTTAGCAAGGCCTAAGCAACTTAGTAACAACATATTGCAAAGTAAAAAATAATAAGAACTGGGGATGTGGCTCAGTGGTTAAGTATCCCTGGGTCCAATCCCCAGAACCCCCCCCCAAAAAAAAAGATGTCAGTATGTCAGTGTCTCAGGAGCAATTGTGCCTTTTTGAGTATTAAAACAAAAACTACATTTTGAAGTCAAACAATTTACAAATGAGACTTGACTTTGATTTTGACAAATAGGCCAGAATATATGCATCCATGTGGGTTTGTCCCCTGAAATTTGACTTCTATGTAGAGTTTCTTAAATATAGATCAGTTTTATTAACTCAGAGACATTTTCCTTCCAGATCTTTACCTCATTTTACCAAACCTGACCAAACAACTTCTGACACTTCTAAAAATTGAATCTTCCTTCAAATTGCAAAAATATATTGAGTCATTTAAATATGTCAGAGGTTCTGAGAAGTATTTAAAAACAGAATCTTAAATCTGCCTGGAGCCAACTGATAGCATCAGCAATGTGCTGGGCATTGTGTCAGCTGACCTACCAGCAATATGAATTTAACCTTCTCCACAATGCTGAGCTGATCCTTCAATATGCATCCATGGTAACTGACTCTGGTCTTCCCCGTGGCACTGTGCACGCTGTACCTCCCGCCAGATTCCTTGAAGCAGGGCCAGTGTTGTCCCCACTGTTGCATCCCCAGTGCCAGAGCAGGGGTTGGGCATGACATATTTTCAGCAAATATTGAGTGAACGTATGCTGTTATTCCCATTTCAAAACTCACTACATGGAGACAGGCACAATGATACACACTATTTTGTAATTACTTGGGAGGCTGAGGCAGGAGGATCACAAGCTCAAGGCCAGCCAGGGCAACTTAGTGAGACCCTGTCTCAAAATGAAAATAAAAGGGTTGGGATGGTAGCTCAGTGGTAGAGTACCCCTGGGCTCAAGCTTCAGTACCACAAAAATTTAAAAACATTTCTAAAAAAATTTACAAAGGAAAAGATTTTTACAAAGGAATGACCTCATGAGGTTGAGTTTCAAAAGGGTAAGAATGGCAGAACTATGATTTAAATTAAATGTATGAATTTCCTTTTGAAATTTTCCTATTGAAAGTTCAGGTTGTTTTCTGATTTTCTGCTAAATAAAAGGTTTACTATCCTGAGGACTCAAGGAATATCTGAAGGCCCTTTCTATGTGAATAAAGTAGTAAAGACAGAAATAGTGTTAGGTATTATGGCTAATTGAATAACAAAACTACATTTGAGGAGCAAGTAAACACTGTTGTATTGCTTAGATAATACTAAAAGGTACAATCATTTTGGAAAACAGTTTGACAATTTCTTCCAAAGTGAAGTATACTCTTACATCATGACCTAGCAATGCCACTCATGTACATTTACCCAAATGGAATGAAAACTGGTAATAACCTAAAAACCCATGCATGAATGTTGATAGTAAGTCTATGTATAATCGCCCAAAATTTGGAATAACCTCAATGTCCTTCAACTAGTAAATGAATGCACAAATCATTCTGTATTCCTACAGTGGAATACTACTCAAGATTAAGAAGGAACAAACTACAAAGACATAGATCTCGAAGGTATCACATGATAAGAAAACAAGACTCAAAGGCTACATACATATGATTCCATTATATAACTCCCTGTAAAAGACAGTAAAGACAATAAGAACAGAAACCTGAAAGAAGTTTTCAGGGGCCAATGTAGGGGAAATGATTGACTACACAATGACATGATAAAATCTTGGAGAGTCATGGTGACTATTGCAGGACTGTGCATGCTTTTGAGAGTCACAAACTATGCACTAAAAAAGCCAATTTTACTGTAGTTCTTAATAAGAAAATAAGCAAAACCAACAATTCCACTCATAGGTATTTACCTAAGAAAATTAAAATATATGTCCCCTATATGCTTGTAGCAGTTTCATCCAAAATAAATAAAACAAAACAAAACAAAACGAAAGCTGAAAGCAACCCATATGTCCACCAACAGGAGAATATAAACAAACTGGCCTATTCATACACTAGGTACCTTCATAAATATTATAAACCAAACTACTGATACATGGACTAATATGGATGAATTTCACACACATTATACTGAAAGAAAGAAACAGGATACAAAAGAGTAATGTTCTATGATTCCATTTATATCAAATTCTAGATTGGACAGAACTAAGCCACAGTGAAACAGTTGCCTCTGGAGGTGAGAGAGGGAGACTTGGAAGGTTGTGCAGGAAGTTCCTGGGCTGTTGAAAATGCTCCCTGTTGTGATAGAGTCCTGCATGCACTGGGCGTTCGCATTTGGTCAGAGCTTTACATTGCACATTTAAAATATTTTATAGCATCCACATTTTGTCCCCAAAAAACTGTAAATAGATTTTTTAAATAACAAACATAAGAAGGATCAGAGAATTCATTCATCATTCATGTCAAGAACATTTCCCTTCTGTTAGAACAAACAAATTTAACCAAATTTGCAAAAAAAAAATGTAGCTGTGGTTAACCCTATTTACATAATGCCCATATCAAGTTTATTTATTGGATTTTCAGCTTTTAGGCTGAGCCTTTATTCAAAAACAAAATTTTACTTAGGTTTACAGAGTAGAAGTGTTAATAACCTTGACAAAACAAAATGTAATAGCAGGTTAAAAACAGAATTGAACATTAATCTAGACTAAGAGAATGTGGGAGATAGAGTTGGGATGGAGATTGGACTTAAAGGAAACATGACTGGTGCTATTTTTGCACTCAGGGACTTCAGATACTGACTAAAGCTAGTGGTACAATAAATACAGTTATCACTGTATTATCTTAGGCCCAAAATGTATCCAATAATAGAATTAAAATAATAAAGTTGCTAATAAAATTGGGCTAATGACAGAAGAAATATGGGTTGGTGTAATTCTCATCTCCCATACAGGAAAATAATTGATAATGTTTTAAGTTGATAAATCAAGAAATTAAAGGTATCTGCAAATTATTTGTTTTTAATTGAGCTAACTGAGAGAGAAACTTAAACAGAAGCAATTAAAAGGTTTCCTCTAGGGTCTGAGAATGAAGGCAGGAAAGAAAAGAGCAGAAAGCTAGTATTTTTTTTTAATTTGACATTTTTCGTTTTTTGATTTTTTTTTTTTTTAACGTAGTCAACATAGTACCTTTAATTAAAGTGTCAAAGTCAGGAAAAATTTAATATGGTTTTCAAATGTTCTATCAAATTAGAGAGTACTTTCTCCCAACAAAACCATACCTACTAATCCAGATCCAGCAATACATTTTAAATGATAAAATTCTCCATATCAAGTTTCCAGTTGCATTTGAGATACAAATTGGAAATCATCATCAGCGTCATTTTCTAATGTCTGTATTTAAATGTTCACTAGATGCCATACAGTAGAGTTACCACATTATCCCAGGTAACCTCCCTGAGGAGCTCACTTTCTGGAAAGGAAAATACTTTCAGCAAGTACATAAATGCTTTCTAAGCACCATTCTCAACAACAGGGATTGGTGGTGAGGAAGAACAGACTTTCTCTCAATGTAGAAGGATGAGTGAAGCAAGTTTCTTTCTCCATCAAAAGAAGCCAAGACCAGGAGAGTCGGAAAAATGGGTTCCAGGTGAGAATGCTCTTAGGGGGTTTTATATGACACAAAGGAAGGCAGAGCACATTCATTTTACTCTCCTCCAGCTGTTCTAATGGCAGAAAGTGCTGCTATCCTACCCATACACATCTGCTTACAGACCGGCATCTGCAGATGATTGCCTCCAGGTGTTTGCCTGAAGGAAGATCCTGAAAGTCAGTGCAAGCTGGAGGCCTTGCCTCCAGGCCAGATGCTGGCCTGCAGAAACCTGCAGACCTCTGCAGGTATATTTTGAGAAATAAAGTTGAGATCAAGTGAGTTTCTAAAAACAGAGAGGGCATAAATTAAAAACTTAGGAAATTGCTTGTAGGATATTTTATATTTATATATTTAGAATAAAACCAACTTCTATTTCTTCTCAAAGAAGAAACCGTCTACCATTTGTGCTGGTGGTTTCCTTTTTGCTATGACAAATGGTCAAGATGCTGAGAACTTAGAGATCCCAAAGTGACAAATCCATTCAGAATGAAGTAACTATGGAAAACTCAGACTGAAAGATGATAGGAACCGGCCCCATATATTTTCCACTGGGGGCTTCCTCATCTAGCTTTTAAAAAATTACTGTCAAAAGACAGGAGGAAATATCAAAATGTCATATTTACAAATACTAAGTCAGCTTCACCAAAAATATTTCTCCAAAGAACATTCCTGAAATTGCCTGGATTAAGCTGAAGGGAATAAAACTTAATAGAAGATTAAGTTTTCTATCAAATGGAGATAAATGCCACTTATTTCCGCATCCTGGTTGTCCCCCTGAGGGTGCTCTTGTACTATCTTTCCATTCTGTCACGAGTTCTAGTAGAGTTAATTAATCAAAAATCACAGTGGTAGTCAAATTCTTACTTTGTTGCAGAATATTAATTATATACATGTATACTCATGGCTACATATTTTTTGAAGAATGATAGCAGGCTATCACAAAGGAATAAGGATGTGTTTCTTTTTTATGCCTCTTTCCTAATTAACTTTAGACCTCTTCGACTTTTGATTCCCAATAATTTTTTATATTTTTATTTACTATTTGTTGAATGCAAAATTGTTGTAGTAACAGTGAACAGGAAAGAAAATTCAAAACAAGACAGATGCTGATCTTGACCTCAAAAATATTAAGAACTGAGTAAGGATAATAAGACAAATATAAAACCATAATACAATTTGGCAAACAAACAAGAGAGACTCTGATGAAGTGTTAAGGCATAAGAGACTGAAAGTGTTATTTACTGCCTGAAGAAGCCACAGGTTGCATGAAAAAGTGACATTTGAACTGGATCTTGAAGATTGATCTGTGATACAAAAAATGGCATAGAATGGGAAAGGTATATAGCTTAGTGGTATAGTGGGAGAGGACTTGCATAGTACATAGAAGGTCTTGGGGTCCATCTCCAGCCCAGACGACGTGCATACACACACACACATATATGAAAAAGTTGATGGATGGTCTTATTTTTTTGGTCTTACAAAAAAAGCTAAAATAAGAAGAAAGGGTAAATTACAACATTTATGGTACTTCTTCATTGGCAAAAAGGGGAACTGCCAAAAAATGTTCTCTAAAACTCTCACTTGGTTAAAGTAAAAATGTAGCAACGTGCTTCCATGTTTCTTTGTATTTGAAGAGGTTGCCAACATAGTAAGGCAAGAAGAAGAAATAAGAAGCATAAGAATGGAAAAGAAAAATAAAAGTTATTATCCAAACATAATGTGATTTTCTACCAGAAACATCCAAGATAAGCTATAGACAAGTACAAAAATAACTAATATCCTTTACAATCGCAATAACTAAGAGCAGGAATAATGGGAATAGTGCTTTATATTATTTATGAAGCAAAAGTGTTCAAAATGTTTTCACTCATTTCTTAAATTTTTTTAAAAGATTAAAATTATATTCATTTAATTTTAAAATAAATGCTATATATGTATACTTATACATATACATAAAAATATGAAGAGAGAGAGAGAACTAGAGAGAGAGCAAGCACTACTATTCTAGGGACACATTATCTCAACTCAACTACTCATCACAATAATCAATTGAATGTGTCCTGCTATTGCTCCCAATTTGGAGTTACATAAACTCAGACACATTTAGAGAGTGGGGGAGTCAGTATTTGAACTTGTATCCAGAACCCAGACTTCTTTACGCCCTCTGTATTCTACAGTAGGATAAAAAAAAAAAATCTCATTAACAATACCAATAGAATCAATAAGGCTGTTGGGATCAAATCTAACCAAAGAAAAGTTAGACCTTTACAGAAAGAATTATCATATTTTAAAGGATATTTTTAAGCATCTTTAAAAACTAGAGAGAGATGCAATCTTCAGAATGAGGAAGACCTGACAAGAGAGAAATGCCTTTTTCTGCACAGCTGGTGTATGGTTCCCATTCAAAGTCAACCAAAACAATGCAATGGGCTTATCCTATTCATATCAGAGTGCAGAGCAAGAATAGGCAATACAAAAAGGTAGGACTCGATTTAGTATCCACTGAGACATACTATAGTAAGTAAATGATAAGGCATTTGTGCATCACAGATTAAGAGCTCAGTGATTCAGGATTTTGAACCCAGAAACAGCCCCATGCATGTAAGAGGGTTTTGCACATGATGTTTCAATGTAATCAATAAAAAATATTGCACTCAAGGAAAAAGGCCAGGAAAATTGGATATCCATAAGGGACGATATAAAACAAGATCGCTAACACATTCAGGGTGTCAAAATAAATTCCAGATGAATTATAGACTTAAATGAGGAAAGAATAAAATACCATGAAAATTTTTACAATCTCATGGGATGCAAAGGTTGTTTAAATCAAATAATGTACCTCCTCTCAAAAACCAGAGATAAATGTGTGAGCTTAAAATTAAATTTTAATACAGTGAAGGCTTTTGCATTTATAGATAAATAAAATGAGAAGAAGATAGCAGCAATAAGTCACTGGGATTTTTTGGCACAAAAAATGGGCACAGGTTATAAAGAGGCAATTCACACAAGAAAAACTTCACGGGGCAAAGATACCTGTATTATTCTGCTCAATTTCACTAGAACTCAAGGAAACGTAAATGTAAATTAAAATTGCACTCGGATTCTTTTTTAAACACTTTAAGCACTTTACATTCATCAGTTGTAAAGGACCATAGGGTGCATGGGCATTTATGTACATTTTTAAGAATGGAAACCAATACACTATTTTGTGTAAAGATTTCACGTTCACATAGCAAAAGTATGGAAAACAAACAAGCAGAGAAATATCTGAACAGCAATTTCCCTGGAGAGGAAGAGAGGTAGAGGGGATGGCAGAAGGTAAGAAAGAACTTAAACTACTTTTTAAAAAGGTTTGAGGCATGGGGGTACCACTGGGTTTAATCCTCAGCACCACATAAAAATAGATAAATAAAATAAAGGTATTGTGCCCATCTACAACTAAAAAGATCATTTAAAAATTTTTGAAACCTAAAAAATAAAAAGACGTGAAACAAATATGGCTGAACGTCCACATCTCTTACAATCATGTTGGCTACATACATGGTTGTTGTATTATTTCCTTAGTGTTGTGCTGTTTTGAGAAACTTTGGAATATATTTTAATGTTCAGTTTTAACTTTCCACTTTAACCTGTTTCCACAGGTTTTCTTCATGTCTTCTGATTAACCAAATAAATGGACTTGCGACTTTAATCAGAGAATATATTGATAAAGAATGAAAATCAATCCCTACCCTCAGGAGTTCACTGTGGAATTGAAGACCTGTATGTGTAAAGAAAGAAAAGAGAGTGAGGTTACAGAAAGTTGCTACAGGTAATTAAAAGAAAAAATCCCTAGTACTGAAAAAAGGAAACTAATTTAGGGGTTAGCTTAATATATATTACATCTTTGCTCTACTTGTCTTTCAATTTCTCAAAGAGTCGTATCAATCTCACTCTAGCCCCATAATATTTAATGCTCTACCTCTTTCTGCATCTATACCCTAAATACTAACTCCTTTTGAAAGGTTACTAGCACTGGGCATTAAGAATGTTCACATTACTTTTCCAAACCCACATTTTTGTTTGGGCCAAACCAGACTCACTAGGAGTAAGACAGATGATTTGCAAAACATTGAGTCATTTCCATGGGTACGAGCAAGAAGGGATTACTTCTTATAATTTAACAGTGGTCTCCATTCTCCAGCTCGGATGATAAATGGTGGCTGCCATACTTCAAAGCAGTGCTCCATTTACCCATTGGTCATTCCCTTTTAGAGGAAGCTCAACATGGAGACAAATATTTTCAAAGACAACTTAATGTGCCTTTGTAGCAGACGCAGAATTATAACTGGAGAAGTAGAAAAATAAATTATGGAAGAGTTTTGCAAAAATATTTTCGTTTTCCAAGTATGAGTGGTTGTTTTATAAGGCAGGGGGAGGGGGAGTGAAAGAAAGAAGGAAGAGAGAGAACAAAAAGGAGAAAATTGATGACTCTTCACATAAGAATAGCGAACAGGATAGGATATCGGAAATAAGTGTGAATATTTCTTATAAATGTTTGGGGTCTGATTAAATGCACCTCTTATAGGGCGATTTTTAAAATTGCATCTCAGAGAAACCAAAATTTATTTTTGAGAGCAAGAAGTTGTGGAGCAGGATATATAAAGGGTTTGTTGTTGCTGCTATTATCCAGGGTCAAAAGAATCAGAAGCTATTAAAGTAGAGAAGAGTTCTACTTTCAGATTTAAAATATAGCTATAACAGAGTTTTATTTCCAATATAGGATACATATCTACATACAGATTTGGGGTGAATCCAAAACTCCTGCATAATGCAAATTACATACTTCGCTTACTAAACCACAATTTTTACAATGTTTTTCTAAAACAAATTCTGAAGTTGTTTCAACACACATGAGCACCAGCATCCGATTTATGCCTGGATTTTGATAAGAAATTGCAATTGGTAAAATTTCTCTGTAACTAACTCTATTTATGTAGATATGAAAAATATTCTAAAAACTAAGGTAGAAAGGTATTTAAAAGATAGAAGTTGATTTCTGACATTTCCATTTCTCAAATGAGAAGAGACCATCAGGTATTGCAGAGAAAATACAAAATGTACCAATATTCACAAAGATGTGAATGTGATTACAGCCCCTGGCTTCATCCCCACTTTTTGTTATACTGTTACAAAAACAAGAAATGGGGCTTTCGTGCTCTGGAGAGACCAGGGCCATTATGACAGGTCCTCTCCCCAGGGCTCTGGCACAGTCTCAGGGTGTGGGCATAGGGGATGGGGTGATTGGGCCTGAGAACAAAATGAGTGAAAACTTCATGCTGTGTTCAAAACTAGGCTTTGCAGTCACGACCAGCCACTGTCCTGAGCCAGAGGAGCTCTCCCTTCCCGTGAGACTTCCTAATCCCTCTGAAAAAATGATCCCAATGGACCTGCCTTTCTGAAATTTATGTCTGGCACAAATACAGCTGAATTTAATGAAATCTTGGCTACATACTTGTAAAGAAAAAAAAAAAAAGATAGATGCAGAGTGGAAAGAGGTACAGAGCTCAGGCTGTGGGATGGGAATATAAAATGTTGAAATCACTCAGGTTTGTAAAATACACCAAAGTAAGTAAATGCTCCCATTTTCCTTGCTGTCTAGTGATAACAAATAATTTCTATGACTTTTCTGTTGGATTTTTCTTCCTAGGTCTGTGCCTTCAAACCTGGAAGGACACTCCTTGTCAAAATGGTGAAATCTTAATAATAAAAAGTAGGATCCTTAAATAAATATTCAAAGAATATTATCCAGTCTCTATAAGGAAAATGTGCCCTATTGTTCACATTCTATGAGAAATTTAAATTTTGATCCCTCCCCCAAATTATATTTATTATTTAGATTTTTACAAAAATGATCTGTTTCCCCATCAAAGGCCACTTTTGGCTTTTCACTATGTTTACCTGTGTGATAATGAGACTTACAATGCAGGGTGTCTAGGCTTTGTTGCTATGAAAATTTTGGCCTGTATTCTTCTTACTGTCTTAGGAGCTGCTCCTTTTTGCTGGGTTTTTTTTTTTTTTTTTTTTTTTTTTTGCAAAAAGACCTCAAGTCCCCAAAGGCCAGAAAGAACAGATAAAAGGTAGTACTAAGTGAGTTCATGTGAAAGTATGACCAACACAAGTGGCATTGTCCCATGTTTGCTAGTGTCACTAGGTGAGGACAGCAGCCTCACCTCCCACTCTTCCTCCACTTCTAATTTTTGTTGTATCAAAGACGTCTCCAAATGTTGCCCAAAGTTCACTGAGGATCAAAATCACTATGTTTCATTAAGGAAGGAGAAGAAACATATTTTCTTCGTTCCTATCACATACAAAGCTGTGACTTGCATGCCATGAAATTGTGAAAATAAAGTGTTTGGTTTTAAGGAGGGAACAATGTGTTTGAAACTATGGAGCTCATTTGGATGACTAGCTATAGATTAGATTACAAGTGTAACTTTAAAACTACATATCGTAGCCTCCCTTTATCTGTGATTTCAGTTTCCGTGGTTTCAGTTACCCATGGTCGACCATAGTATAAAAATATTAAATGAAAAATTCCAGAAATAAACAATTAATAAGTTTAAATTACACAGTGTCTTGAGTAGTGGTATGAGCTTCAAGTTGTCCCTACACAGGATAGGAATCACTCCTCTGTTCAGTGTATCCACACTGTATATGGTACCCACCTGTTAGTAGCCATCTCGTTGATCTGTTGTTATCAGATCAACAGTTATGGTTTCACAGTGCTTGTGTTCAAGTCATCTTTATTATATTTAATAAAGGCACAAAAGTGTAAAAGCAGTGATTCAGAGAAGACACCAGACATAGAACATGGAAGAACAGATTAACTGTTTCCTTGTGGCAACAATGTGTGGCATACAGAAGAGAAACCACATTACAATCATTTATATTCTCCACCTTCTAATCATTCGGGTGGATAAATAGCATGAAAACATGAAATATATGAAGTAAACATAATGTAGAGTTTTACATAAATTTACTTTAAACAATAAAAATCATAACACTAAAATTTACAAATTTCCTTTTACGTTAGTAGGTGAGTTTAGAAATAAGCCATTAAAAAGAAAAAAGAGTTTAGAAAAATTATCTGGTAAATTTTGTCAAGTTTTAATAAATTTTGATAGATCTACACCTTCCATTTTGTCTCTCTCCTTCCTTATTGTTTGAATTTTCCCTGACCCTCAAAAGATGCCACAAAAATTTTTGATTTGTATATATCTCAAAGCTGATTTGTTTTACTGTAAATTATTAAAAAACTCAAAAGTACAAAGTACTGAGATCCTAGTAACTGAAAATCTTTGTTGCAAAGCACCAATGTGCAGTACTTGAACAGCAGCATCTTTGAGTTTAACAAATAAAGTTCAATCAACTATTGTCAAATGATGCAGAGTCTCTCCTAGCCTGTGTATATCGTCAACCTCTTATGATCTATTCATCCTTTCAATTTTAATATGTCCAAAGCAACTGCAAACAGGGGCAAATGATGCCTGTCCTTCCAATGCAAAACATCTAAGAAGAGTTGCCAGTAAGCAATAATTTTGATCAATTTACATAATAAATTCAGGGGGAGATTAGAAAATGCTGACAAGCATTATCTTGATCTTACAAAATTAGGCTTGTGGTTAACATTTATTACATATTTCAGTACATGCTTACTTAAAAGCAGGGGGATAGTAAAATAACCTCGGAAGTTTGGGTGATGTAAGTAACTTTAAAGATTATATAATTATGCAAAGGTTTAATAAAGGGAAAATATTTTGTGATATATCATGAAAAAGAAGATTGCACACATCACTGCATTTTTCAATAAGTAAAGAATTTGCCACCATTAGCAAAGGAATTTTTTACTTCAAAATAAATGACTCTGTTTATGATCATATAATTACTAAGTGTTAATTATTTGTCACAAAAATTTTTAAATATTTTTGCCACTGCCCTTTTTGTTCATAGTTCATGAACAAAGCAAGCCATACACCCTGATTAAGACAGGTTTGATGATCTGATTCTAAACTCACTGTCCTCAATTATTATTTTCCAATTAGGACTAGAAAACATCAATGATTGTGCTAGACACGTATAAAATGTTCCATGTGAAATGCTGTCTTACCGTTGCATCTTTATTCAACATCAGCTTCCAGATGGGAACTATTTTTCATGGTTCATAAAGCCAAATCCAGCTGCTACATTTGGACCTACATAAGGAATCCACATTTTATTGCCTTCGCTGTGCTTATAAAACAATTGCTATTGTGTCTTAAGTCGTAGTACAACTCACTCTTCCCCGTGCAAATGAGATATCCAAAAAGAACTTTTAATGTCTTTATAGTTGATTACTTAGCAGTGCTATGCGTAATAGGATCCTGATTTTACAACATTTTCTAGATATCTAAGCTACCTTAAACAAAAACAATCTTCAGTGGTAACCGTAGAGTGAGCGAATTAACAAAAGTGTTCATACAATTTCCTATTAAAACCCACAATGGTTATTAAATACTTCTGTAATCTTAGCTTTATTAAAGAGACAGGAAGTGCACAGTTTCCCTTCCCTCCTCGCTCAGCTAATCTGGCTCTTTGATGGTCATGCGTTTGGAATAACCATGGGGTTTCTACACAGCATAGTCTTCCCACAGCTAAATGGAATTAACCCTGTCAAGCCTAAAAAAAAAAGAAAGAAAGAAAGAAAGAAAGAAAGAAAGAAAGAAAGAAAGAAAGAAAGAAAGAAAGAAAGGGAAAGAAAAAAGAATGCATCTCATTGTTAGAATGGAAATATATTTGGAACTTTGAGTGAATAGCAGTTATATTAAAATAGAGTCAACTTGTGCTTAGGACATTTTCAGTAGGGCCACCAATAAAAAAGAAACATCAATTTCAGAAAATGGGAATTACTCAGCTTGCAAAATTACCCCTGGTTATTCTTTCTTGCTATCTATAGATGTCAAACGTTTGGTGTCTTCTCAATCATGTTCATTAAATACTTTTTAGTTTCTGAATGAACATCTGCTGTTCTTCCCCCCCCCCCCCAAAAGACCAAAAACCCTAAAAGGAAAAAAAAATGTATAGATGGAAAAGTTAGTACCTAGTGAGTTAATGTAAGAGTATGACAGGAAGGCAAGTTTTCTGTGAATTGGGAAGCAAAGACTATAGTAAACCCCGGATAATCCCTGTCCTGCTGAGTGCTTGCCCCAGAGGTCTGATACAGCGCCAAAGCCTCTTACGCATACTGAGACAAAGCTCATTTCAAGCAGAATCCAGCTCCTAAGGCCACCAAACTGCTCCCTGACAACCCCCAGTTGCACCGATCTGTATTTGTGCTTCCTGCTGTTTATGTTTACTTCTTTTCCAAAGCCACAATAGCCACAAGAACAAATGCTTGTTATGCAATGCTTTGTACAGATGCAGGTAACGAGATCTGCTCCCTTTTAACATGGACACGGCTTGTGCAAATAGGTTTTTAATATATTCTGAGATTAATTTGGTAATTATAAACCAGTTTAGAAACACGTTAAACAACAGGTCATCTAGCCGCCATTTCCGTTCTAGAAAAAGTCTCAGATTTTGACCCTTGAGCAAAGATGAGCAAATGTGTATTCAAAAAGAAATTCATCTGATTCGCCCACTTCCTTTACCTCCTCGGGTCCCAATTGATATTCTGTTTGGATTTTTACTGCAATCTTTTTGACCTTTTGGCAAGGGATCGTCTGATTTATCTGAAATAAATTTTGGAATAATCTTTTAAGTTCTTTTTTTAATTGGACTAAAAAATATAGGTGATTTCAGGAAGGTATTTTTATTTTAAATCGACTCTCTTCATTCTTCATAAAAATAGGATTATACACACCGTAGCCACATAAATACATAGGCTGTGGAAGTGTCCACAGTTTCTCTGGTACAAGAATGTCACCCAAATCCCCTAATGTAATCTGACAGAGGTAACAGAGTACCTCTTTATAAAAGGAAAATAAATAAAGAAGATTAACTTAAGTGTAATCATATGTAAAATTCAAAAATGGGCTTTAAGCTTTTTATTATTCAAGACTAACATAAGCACTCAGGATACTGTGTGCTGAATATATTTCATATTATTTTTAAAGTGTCTACTGAAAAAAGACCTTTAAAAAGCAAATAATAATAATAATATTACTGCTACTAAATTAAGACATCCATTACATTTAGAACAACTTTTCTGCCTCTGCTATGATTACATTATTTTAATCTAAAAAAGTTTGAATACTTCTTAAACAAAGATATTGTGTAAAATTTTAGGTTATTTTATGAGTAAATCATTGATACAAGCCAAACTGAGAATCCAACTGGCTTTCAAGGTATATGAGCTTTCTTTTTCTTTTCAGGTGTTTTCTTTCTTTCTTTAGGGGTTTATTCAAATCCAGCACAAATTGACATAAATTTTAAAATTTGTCACATTCCTTTTTAGAAGTGAATGTTTAGTCCCAGAGACTCAAAATAAGAACAAGCAAAAATCAGAATTTAAATAATAATCTTGTAATCCCCATTTTTAGCCTTGATGCTAGAGAACTACACACAGGCTGTTTTCATAGACTCTGATTCTTCTAACCTATCAGGGACTACTTCCTCTCTAGTTTTATAAGTCACCAATGTGAAAAATTGAAACTATTGAGAGGCAGGAAAATAGGTGTGAATTTATAGCCCAAAAGAATATAAAAATACAAAGAAGCATCTTATGCCACCCATTTCATTTACAGCTTTAACCAACACATTTGGCAGTAATTATTTTACTTCAATGAACCTGTTTGTTGGTTCCAGGAAGAGTATGCCAAGAAGAGATTTCAAACTATAGTTTAATGATTTCTTTCTTATACATTTTATAAGAAAGTTATGCTTATAACTTTCGCAAAAAGCGAAAGTTATGCTCACGTCCTTCCAAATGGAAATGGTCATTGGTTGGGGCAGAAAGATGATAAACAAACCTGCTAGTAGGAGACAGGAAAGTGCACCCACTGTCCAGATTGAGACTTAAGAAAAGGACAACAATAAAAATTACACAACTGTTGTTCTTCCTGAAATTATTTGCACCTTTATTGTGTCAGCTCACAAACACATTTGGTATAATGTCCTTCCATTTTTCACCCCCTTCTTTTGGTGCAAAGAGAAGAAAAGCTATGGGGGGCTGGGGATATAGCTCAGTTGGTAGAGTGCTTGCCTTGCATGCACAAGGCCCTGGGTTCAATCCTCAGCACCAAAAAAAAAAAAAAAAGGAAAGCTATGGGAATGGTGTGAACCATTGGTTCTTAACTGGGGGTGACTTTGTCCCCTATGAGACTTTGGGCAATGTATGGAAACCTTTTTTATATCACAAGTGTAGGACAACATCTGGCCCTAATGTCAATAGTGAGAAGAAAAAACAAAACAAAAGCAACACAAAACATCAGAATTCTTGACTGTTTCATTGTCTATTGTTTTCCTTCTTCCTGGAAGATGGTGGATATGATCCAAGTCCATAGCAGCTGTCACCATTATCACTGGTGTGATTTTGTTGATGCCTCTAACTCTCCTTCTGAAATAACACTTCCAGGTTCCAAGATTGCTCCTGTAGATACTGACCTTAATTCAGAGTAGGGTCTCTTCTCCAAACTCTGTGTCACAGAGAGTACACGGTCTAGCTTCCATCCTTAAGATCAGGCATGATTAGCAGCAGAACCAGCATATTTTTGGATCTTGTCTGCAGAATAACTTGTGCTTTTAAAATGGGAGAAAGAAGGAAGGGAGAAACCAGAAGCCACAATCCCTTGTCACTAGAAATGCCTAAAAACCAGCTTTAAGAGAATGTCCTCAATGAAGCTGATCAAATAAAGTCAGAGTGTGGTGGCAAATTCTAAATTCATATGCCGCGGGATTTAGAGGAACTTGGCTTCCCCTTATCAAAAAATGAAGACTAGAAAAAAGATAATCTTCCAATCCAGGACTTCCCAAAATATAGTCCTGACAGTAGCTCTCAAGAAAAGGATTCAAACAATATTAGCACACAGCAGACAACCACCATCCTTAGAGACTCACAGTACATATGAATGTACTGAATATTCTGAGAAATGCTGCCATTTTAGAGGTTTTGTTAATCCAATATTTTTCAAAACTTGACCAGTGATAGATTTTTGTGGTGGTTGATTTTGTTATCTTTATTGTATCGTGTTAAGAAGCACTAGTCCAGTTGTCTGATGTAAAATAAAAACTGTTCATTTTCATTTCATCATAAATAGCATATAAGCTTGTATATTTTACATATATTACAAGATACCTTTTTTAAGATAATAAAGAATATTCAAATTCCACCTACACGCATTAATTACTACAGATGACATAGAAGTTAAACTTTGTCAAATAAAACAAAACACACGCCAATTAAAATCATTCCTTCCAATGAAATCCAGACTCTCCAATTTCATACAACCCTGAATGATCAAATTTTATTTTTCAGTTACAATTTCTGTAATTGAAACCATGTAGTACTGAAAATCATGTATTTCTAAATAAGAAGTGAATATTCTTTTTATTTTTAAACACTAATCTCATTTTTGAAACCTATATTAAATATGTTCATTAAGAAGAGTTGGACTAGCAGTAAGAACAGCAATCTTATGTATCAAGAATAGTCCCATCGGTTGCAAATTGGTGCAGCCACTCTGGAAAACAGTATTGAGGTTCCTTAGAAAACTGGAAATGGAACCACCAATTGACTCAGCTATCCCACTCCTTGGCCTGTACCCAAAGGACTTAAAATCTGCATATTATAGTGATGCAGCCACATCAATATCTATAGCAGCCCAATTCACTATAGCGAGATTGTGGAACCAACCTAGATGTCCTTCAGTAGATGAATGGATAAAGAAACTATGGTATATATACACAATGGAATATTATTCAGCCATAAAGAATAATAAAATTATGACATTTGCAGGTAAATGGATGGAGTTGGAGAGTATCATTTTAAGTGAGATAAGCCAATCCCAAAAAAACCAAAGGTCGAATGATTTCTCTGATAAGTAGTTGATGGCACGCAAGGGGCGGTGGGTAGGGAATGAATGGAGGAAGGATGAATTGTATAGAGAAAAGTAAGGGGAGGGGCATGGGGAAGGAAAGATAATAGAATGTGACAAACATCATTATACTATGTATATGTGTGAATATGCAAATGGTGTGATTCTACTTTGTACACAACAAGAAAAACGATAGTCGTACTCCTTTTGTGTACATTGAACCAAAAATAAATAAATAAATTTGAAAAAAGAATACTAAATTTAAAAATTCAAATTTAAGTCTTAAAATTTCCAAAGGTCAATGAAAAAAAAAAAAGAAGAGTCCTACCTTCTTTATGGGTGCATCTCCCTCCCAGCAACTCTGGGCTACTAATAACGGGAATTATTACTCTCTTTTGAGAACCAGAATTCAACATAAAGGCACACTTCTAACTACTGAGGCAGATTTAACTGGAATAAACATTCTCCACCTAGCAAACATTTTGCAAATTTTACCTCCTTTATTTCTCCCCCAAAAAGTTTGTGCAGTAAATGTTATTGCTCTCATTTACATGTGAGGAAATGAAGTAAAATAAGGAACTGGCCCACGATCACAAAGCCAGAAGATGAATCCCAAATGACCATTAATCCAGAGCTGTTTCTTTCTGCTGAACGATGCTGCTGCTGTCAGGGCTTCTGGGAAACTCTTCAGTCTTGCTCACCGCACTTTCCTGGGACAGCTGAGAAGCACTCGCTGATCTCTGGGCTGCCTGTCCTTTGTGTTTTAGCTTGGCCAAGACATGAAAAGAGACAGTGGAGAATAACAATTATTTGGATGCCTGGAAATTCTCAGCAGGTAAAAATGACCTGTACAAATGATGCTTTTATCAAATAGATAAAGGTCTTCCTGCTACTCTAACTGGAGTTTTCTTGCATAAATTAACTTTGCTTAACCTTTCATCTGGGTTTGCTGGCATTTAGTAATATGTCATTTCTGTGAATTGCGGCTGTAATAATAATAGAAACAAAAATAATAATGAAGAACTAGAGAAATACGAAGAAATAGATATCATAGAAAATCAAGTTAAACATTTCACGCTAAAAAATTATCTTGGATTTTTATATATGAACAACATGATAATCTTCATCTCTTTATTAATCAAAAGATGCATTTGCAATAATTAGCTTCTTGTTTCTAGTATAGAATTTACCAAAGAAAATTATGTGCGAGAAGAACAGATAAATAAGATTTTTGTTTGGCTTTAACATTTTGTGTAGAAAGAATTACAAACTGCTAAAGAAACTCTAAGGAATTTTTATTTCTCTCACCTAATCTCTTACAGAAAGTTATCCAAGAAAAATATAACACATATTGGTTTGCTTCTTAAGATGCTTCCTCTTTTAAGTAATATTTTACTGCCCTTAAGTGTTATATTCAATTTTAAATAACCAAGAAAATGAAGCATTTGTTTCTGATGCAGAACTAGCAAAGTGCATTGACTCAAACTATAAAATATTTCTCTCTCTTTATGAAGTGGTTATGAATATTTTAAATTCTAGCACCTGCATGCACTCCAGATTACTCACTGATGTGCTTAGCTCCATATATACATATAGACATATATTGGATCTTTACATATATGTTGATTATATGTAAATTCATCACAATTTTATAAATTATTCTCATAATTAATAAAAAGGGAAAATCTGTCATGCTCATTCGGTTATGGCCAAATTCTCTGCAAAGGCTTAAAATAACAACAGCAATGATGCTAATAGATAGCATTTAGTTAAGGTCTACTTTGTGCTATGCTACTTGCTGTGTTAATTTAGTTAAACCTTCACAGCTCCAGGGGAGAGGTATTAGTATTAGTCCCATCATTATCAACCAGCACAAGTGGAAGAGGAATTGAACCCAGACAATCTCAGCCTCAGAACTGGAGCTATTCACCACAATATGGTGCTGCACCCAGAAGTCCTTGACCTTGGTATTTGCTTTGTTGATGTTTCTCCGTTCTGCCACAGCAAACTGGATTGCCAGGGAAGTTTTAGAATTCACCAGACCTCCTGGAAGAACTTCAAACTAGGGATGCCTTGAGACCATGCCATATCAAACCTTCCGCCTGAGAGTCACTCTAGTTAAAAGTCACATCCTAAAACTTCCCAGGAGCTGTCTTACAGGGGGAGGAAACCATCAGTCAGCCACCTGAACATCTATAACTCCAAACAGCTATTTCAAGAGCCAGAGCTTGGCCGAGTGCGAGTCAGGCCTTCTCCTGGGAACATAAGATTACCTGCTGGTTCATAAAGTTGAAAACGAGCTCTTAGGCAAGTGATGAATGTGGCATCTCTGCCCAAGATGGTCCCTGAGTGATGTGATCCTGTTGTTGGGTATTTTAAAAGGAAATTAACTAAGAAAAAAAGACACAAGTTCTGGGACTCAAGCTAGCAAGCGATCTGGATGTTCACTGTATTCATGCAGAACAGCAAAAGGTCAGGGAAGTTAAAGGTACCCTAGAGCCATAAACTAGAAAACTTGTAGTGACCATAATCTGCAAGCAGTTAAAGATACCCTAGAGCCATAAACTAGAAAACTTGTAGTGACCATAATCTGCAAGCATAAGAAGAAGAGAAAGGCTAAAGGAGAGAGGAAGGGGAGGGAGGAAGGAGGAAAGAAAAAGCAGGGTGGATATATGGACGGAGGAAAGAAGGAAATAGTGAACCGGAAATTATAAAATGGGTCCCATAATCCCACCATAGAGTCATCTTGTATTTTTCTTAACTCTCACATGAGCTGAAACTTTTGTCTGGTCCTGACATACTGCTGGGGGAGGTGCAAACGGGACCAGGGTGATGAGGCACACTACCAGATGACAGGTAGGACTTGGATTATTAAGATAGCATTTCAGTGGTTTATACGAATCTGTTTCAATACATTTGCAGAAGCTCTATGAATCTAATTTGGACATATGTGACCTAAATTTTCACTTCTATGTGTTACTACTGTTAGATAAGTCCATTTTTCTCCGAGTTGCATGAATATGTATGTGGATGCAAGGATGTGTGTGTCCTTCACAGTCTCTGTGTGTTATGCCCTCTACGGTTTGTGCCTTGGTCCACATTCAACACAGAAGAGGGTATATTCCTGAAACATGTGAACTGGACATTTGTAGATTAATTATATTTGTAAATTAAAATAGAAGAACTTGCTATTTGGTGAAATTTAAACTTCATATTTTTGTAAAGTAAAAATATTGGCTTTGTATATCCTGTGACATAATAGATATAAAAATCACTTATTTAATTAATATAACATAAACTCATCTTATATCCTTTACCATGTTCAAGAGCAAAAAAAAATCCAGTCATTGACGAATGTGAAGATCATCTTAGATATTTCAAATTATTGCCTCTTCTCTTAGGGAAAAGGAAGTAAATGAGAATAACTAAAGGAGAATAAGGATGCCTATTATGATGAATATAGAGATTTTGTAGATAGGATATTTAAATTTCATGAGAAAACAAAGATACTGTACTAAGAAATGATTAATACACAGTTTTATTTAAACCCTCACTAATTAATATTAACCACTTTTAAAATTTATAAATAAAAGTAATTTTAGTTGCATTGAATTTAAATATCAAACATATGAAGAAAACTCAACTAAACAGGTAGAACCCTGTGAGGAAGGGAAGAGCTTAAGTAAAGGGCAGGCAGATGGTGAGTTCTGACGCCTTTCCAGGCCATAGTCCAGGTCAGCAGTGTTCATCTAAATGTAGGACAAGGCCATGGAATTTATTTCGTCACTTTTATTGAGGTATAACTTACCATATATGTGTATATATAATATGTATACTATAAATAGGTACACAAAATATCTATGTATAATATAGATATATAATATTTTGAGTTAAAGCTCGTTGAAGACCACAGTACAAATGTACAATTCTTAGAGTTAAAAAGAGGTTGAGGAAGAAGGATTGCAAGTTTGAGGTAAGCCTCAACAACTTACCAAGACTCTGTCTCCAAAAACAAATCAAGAAGGTCTGGGGGATCAATCCCCAGTTCACTCCTCCCCCCCACAAAGGAAAAAGAAAAAGAAAAAAAGAAGCACTTTATGAATTTGTACTGATCACCCCTTTGTCCCCCAAAGGTGACGCAGTGAATTCTATGGAATTGGGATGTTCTCCAGATAGAGATAGATAATAGTTGGATGGATGGATGGATGGATGGATGGATGGATGAATAGATAATATATATAGACACAGACACATCTGGACCTATCACATCACCATGCATGAATGTAATAAAATCTATCCTTTTCATACATGAAGTGTGATGATTACAGGTAAATGTATAAAGATGTATAACTGTCACAAACAAGAGATAGGCTATTCCCATCATCCCAAAATTTCCTTTGTGTCATCCACCACTGGCAACCACTGGTCTGATCTTTGTCCATAGAGTTTTCCCAGAATGTTATGTAAGTGGAATCACGTAGCCAGTGAGTCTTGCTTCTTTCCCTTACACTGTTTAGGTTTGTCTGTGCTGTCGACGAGTTAGATGCTCATGAGAGCTGAAAGACTTCCATTGCACGAAAATGACTTGCTTGTTCATTCACTGATGCAAGAACATGTACGTTACTTTCAATGTAGACCATTATGAATTACTTTTAGCTTGGGTCATTATGAATTAAGTCATGGATGGCTTTCAAAGGAGTGACAGAGTGGGACATAGACTTTTAAAAACTCTTCCTGGCTCCTGTATGGAGAGTGAATTTTAGGGTATCTAAAGTGGGAGACAACAAAGATGGCGGCTGGTACAATAACAGATGTAAAGAAATCAATAGAATCACAACAGTTAATTGGAAACCATAATGTAGAGTATTTGGAGTAATGAGGAAGAGGGGAAAGTCAAAGATGCCTCTAGGTTTTGTCTGAAGCAACTAGATTATTATTCACCCATTCATTTCCAATTACCTATCTTCACATCACTTTCATGCAACCTCTCCATGGGTATCTACTAGTGAAATTAAATTTGGGACATCAAAATTTTGAAAACGGGATTTTCAATGAAATGCACAATATATCATCCAGCCACATAAAAACAAATCTTTCATGACAGACATGAGCCTGGTGATAAGTCTCTATTACACTATCAACAAAACACAATTTAATTTCTCTTCAGAGTTACACTTTGAACACTCAGATTAGATCAGATAATCTGGGAAACTTAAAATCCTGCCACAAGCACATTTTTGTCTGAATATTAACTTAAAAAAGTCTTAGAACTGTGTGTGGGTACCTTGGTTTCACCAGAATATCTGTGGCAGCTACAATTCTGTGAAAGGTTACTCCCAGAATGGTCCCAGAGCAGAGAATGAACTGAGTGTCCCCTTGGAAAAAAATAGGAGAATATGTGCTTCTTTATAAAGTTCCTTCTGAGAAGTTCACACTTGTTCTGCACAATCTATAAGGACCTTCTACCAGAAATCATCTCCTAGGGTCTGGGGTGTGACCTTCTTAGCTTGCCTGAGGACCTGAGCTCAGTCCCAACACACACACACACACACACACACACACACACACTTACTCCTAATTAATATAGATTGTGGACAGGAATTTTTCCTCCTCTGTTCTCAGTTATTACTAAAGCTGAATCTATTAAGTACAGCATATTCTTTTTACTAACATCTGAAATGCATAAATATGTACAAGTGGGGTTTCGCACTCAATTGACCCACATTTATATCCAGATCATGGCCTCACTTTGAGCTGCAGAGGATCTGGGGTATCTGTTTCTAAAGACACGTACACACAAAATTAATTACCAGCCATTGAGGACCAAGCTTCCCTTCCATCATTCCATAGGGAGGTAAAAATATTATTTTACTGAATTTTAAATCTATGATATTTTTATATTTCTGAAAAGGCTGAGTTCTAATAACTCATCCTTTTCCTGGTTTTCAGGTTATAGATTTTTTCTCTGCACCTATTTTTTGCTTTTCCCTACACTAACAAAAGAATGCATGTGTTGAAAATGCAGGATTATTGCAAGAGCCTTCAGGATGGCTTTGTAGTGGGACAGCACTATGTGAGCCCCAGAGGCGATTACAGACTCTGTGTGTGAAGATGTATTAAAACACACACACTGGTCAATGCTACAACATGCTGAATGAATATGTGTGTGTGTGTGTGTGTGTGTGTGTGTGTGTGTGAATATCCATGACCCCTGTCCATTGCTTCAAATTTATAAAGTATCTTTTTTAGCCTCAACATATTTAGTTGCTTAATTTTTTATTACAAGAAGATGTTGGATTGTTAAGAGGCAAACTATTGCTGAACTTTTACCTAAATGTGTTATTTCCTCAAGTTTTGCATTCCATACCACATTTTACCTAACTCAGAACTGTAATGCCAACACATATTAATTGCTATAATTCTAAAAATATGCTTTGAGCTCTTGCAATCAAAAATAATAACCACAGGTATTTCTTTTTGCTGTTTCCCTCTGTCTAGTTTGTGGTTTTTAAAAGCTAGTGGGAATAAAAATCTTAGGGGCTTCCATGATAGAGATCACCTTAGCAATGCAGTTGTTTTGCTAAATTTTCGTTTCTCTAGCAAACATAGAGTGCATCCTTTTTTTGCACCACATATTGTGTTGCGCACTGAAACACAGAGAGAAACAAGAAATGGCTCAAGTCCTCCAAGGTTCATTTTGTAAGAGAGGGAGATGTTGCATCACCATGAGCTCAAGTCAGTTCAAAGCTCATGATATCAAATAACTAGGCTAAGTCTGGCATATGACAAACACAAGTGCACACACACACACACACACACACATACATCCAAACATACCAAGACACACATCCCTGACACATCACACTCTTCCCTCATTCATAATAATATCTCACCACCATACAACCACAATCACACACACACACACACACACACTAGGTCATTAAAGCAACCATTTTATTATTTCTAAATAAATTATATTGTCTCTAAATAAGGAATATATATAATAGGTATATTAAGGAATATATACAGCAAGATGTTGTAAGATACATAAGTAGTAAAATGATTACTGCAATGAAACTGATTAACATGTCCATCATGGCACACAGCCACCCATTCTTCACGAACTGGTAAGAGCAGCTATATCTTACTCATCTAGCAAAAACCTTGAATGCGTAATTATTAACTATGATCCTCATGTTGTACATCAGATCTTTTTACTTGTTTATCGTACATATTTGCTGTCTTGTATCCTTTGACCTCTGTCTCCCCATTTCCTGCTTCCCATCCATCCCATAGCCACAGTATTAGTCGGTATCCCTATATAGTTGGCTGGTTTTTCCTTTCTATACGTGAGATCAGGCAATATTTGCGTCTGTATGTCTTGGCTTATTAGCATAACAGTACAATGTCCACAAGGTCCACTCATATTATGGTAAATGATAGAATGTTCTTTTTTTTTAAAGCTGAATGATATGCTACTGTGTGTGTGCGTGTGTGTGTGTGTGTGTGTGTGCACGCGCCAATGTTTCTTTATTCATTCTTCCATTGTTGTCCACTGTGCATATTTTGGCTATTGTATTGCTGCAATGGATATAGAAGTACGGGTGTCTTTTGGAGGTGGTGATTTTATTTCCTTTGGGTACATATGCAGAAGAGGGATTTCTGGGTCTTATGGTAGTTCTACATTTAATTTCTGTAGGAACTTCTATACTGTTTACCATATGTCTGCACCAATTTACCCTCCCGCCAATAGCATGCAAGCGTTTCTTTTCCCCCAGGCACTCATGAACACTTGCTGTTCCTTGTCTTTTTAATCGCTATCTTTACATCCTTACAGGAGTGAGATGTGCAGTGATTTTGATTTCCACTTCCTTGATAATGAGTGATATTGAACACCTTTTCATGTTGGCCATTTTTATATCATGTTTTGAATAGGTTTTTTAGAACTGTATGCTACATTTATTGGACATCATACCCTTTATATCATCATAGCCTATTTCAATCTATGACAAACTGGGTTACTTCAGGCAGTTTTTCATCCTCTCTGAGAGTCAATTATTCATCTGTAAAGTGAGTCAATAACACCTGTCTTGTAAGGATCTGATAAAATAATGTATGTAATGGCCGGTGGCTGACATAGGAAACGGCTGAAAAATGGTGGCCATATCCATCAACAGCAGGAGTGTCCTCATTGCTAACCAAACTCAGCTGCAGTGATTGCTATCAACAATCAGCACAAGTCGACCAGCTGCGTGGCAGGAGTTTGGAACTCAGCCACTTAAATACAATATTGTACTTTCAGAACATCAACACGCAAGTGAAATTTTCCCATGAAATCAGTTCTGAGCATTTTAATGGAAATACAAAAGAATCCCTTCTATCACATGCTTCTATCAAAACACATTTGATTTCTTTCTGCACATGATATGGGGCCTTGGAACCCAAAGATACAATAAACGAAAAGCTTTGTCAAGTAGGAAACCCTAGAAATGAAAATACATTTGTGTACAACTGATGATAATAGAATGTAAATGGAAGTATGGAGAAATTATGACAACAGATGAAGGTGTCAATTTCTGAAGAAAAATCATTAGGAAAGGTTTGTAGGGTTTGTATCTAAAGTCTTCATAATAATGCATTTTACAGTACTGACCTGTTGTGTTCCCTATGTTATATTTAGAAAAAATTATCCACAGACTTCATATATCTGCCTTTATACACATGTGTACAGATGTGAAAATACTAGATGTCTTCCCTTTTGAACCAAATTGAGAATTTCTTTGTTCAGCTTAGGCTACACATTATGGAAGGTGCTAAAAATAGAAAAGCATCTTTTTTTTTTTGGTACTGGGGATTGAACCCAGGGGCACTCGGCCACTTAGCCACATCCCCAGCCCTGTTTTGTATTTTATTTAGAGACAGGGTCTCACTGAGTTGCTTAGGGCCTCGCTAAGTTGCTGAGGCTGGCTTTGAACTTGCGATCCTCCTGCCTCAGCCTCCCGAGTGGCTGGGATTACAGGCGTGCGCCACCACACCTGGCTAGAAAAGCATCTTAAGAAAGAAATACTCGTGTGAATTTAGGTAACATATGTGCTTATCAATACATAGACAAACATGAAAACTTGCTCAGAGAAGCTTTCCTGATCCACATAATTGTGTCTTTTCACATTCTTTAATTATTCCACATGACATTCTTTGCAGAACTTAACACTAACTG